>JARYHS010011408.1:70638787-70732560 GCA_031002005.1 Vandiemenella viatica
TTAAAAAATTATTTCAACTAGGTATCGGCCGTATTGTTTCAGTATTGTTGCCAGACACTGAATCTATTACAACCATACTGCACTCAAGGAATGCTTCATAAATGTGTTCGTACGGTAATTGTGATTCCGTGTCATTCTATCATTTTTAATAAATTGTGTTGTAACGTTGGGTTGTCAGCGTAGTAGTGACGATATTGAAGTATTCACACGGGCTTTACCTTGTTAAAGTCGTGGTGGCGCGCGTTTTACAGCCATCACACAGGATCAGAGAAGTGCAGTGGTCCCAGCTACGAGACCTGGACGCCCTGATTCGGTTTACAAGCAGTCATCTAGGCAAATGTGACGGTCCAGAACTTCCGACTCACAAAAAACAAATTCGCAAACAAAAATACTCTTACTACACTGAACACATGTTTCATGTTTCGCAGATTGATGCCAACACTTACTTCCCCCCCCTCCCCCCTCCCCCCTCCCCCTACCTTTATAATAGAATTACCAATCCCTCATTGAAGCAGACGTGATGATTAAAGGCAAAAAGTTGTAGCTACTGTCTTTTAATTATTTTCTTTTAAGTAAAGTTTCAATGAATATTTACAGTTTTTGGATTGTTAGGAAGCTTACCGACGATGAATGATTGTGAAATAATGAGAGCTCGATGAGATGCTGTAATGTGATTGGCTAATTCCGTCATTATTTTATTTATCGTATGGCAATTCAGACACTTTTAAGAACATTTATAAAATATATACATTGCGAAATTACAAGATTAAATACTTATATCTAGTTTATTAATATAGTTTATTGATTCCTGAGTTGCCAGCAGGAAGTCCACCGTCAATGAGAAACTAACTGCTTCGGTGGTGAAAACCGACATGCTTACTCTAGAATCGGTGGTGAAGGACGATCTCCAGCTTGCACGTTTTAAATTAAGCGTTGTTTTGTTTTATGTTATTCTCACACTGGATAAATTATTATAATAACAATAAAACCGTGAATACATTATTACAAAATGCATCAAAGTCCCAAAGAAAACAAGGAGTAGATGAGTTAACTCAGAACTTAGAGAGGAGAAGAGTCATCCTCACAGCGCGAGAGAATTGCGATGAAAAAAACCAAGGTAACAGAATCGACAGCAAGTAACCTCAGTTTGTTCGATTGTCATGAAACTATGTGCTGTATTTAACCTGTATGAGTCTTGTGTTTTATAGGTTACTGAGGGACCCACCAGTGTGGTCGCTGAGGTACAACGTGATCAGGTTCGAGTTCTGCATCTCGCACCCCTGCTGTCGTGATCGGGGTTTTAGGCGGTTTCCGCAGTTGCCTCATAAACTACACATTTTACAAACAAAAATACACATACGACAAAAAACATAAGTTTCACGAATCTCAGACAGACGGCAACATATAAGCTTTGCTTCAGGAACTGATAATCCAAGGTTCTAACAACCCACAGCAAGTATTGGAAAAATTCTTAATTACAAGCCATGATGAGAATCAGCAAATAATAATAATAATAATTGCAGATGAAAAGAGGTTCAACAATAGGATCCAAATCCAAGTAAAAGGTAAAGGAAGTGGGTTTTAACAGCTTTCAAAGTAGAGCTCCGCAATCCTATTTCGTGACCATAGGCAGTAGAGTGGACGTGCAGTGGTCAGCGACACGGTCCGGCCCTCTTTCTTTACTTCCTGCGGAGTTTCCTCCAGGGCACTCATACGATAGCCGGCTGGGTGGGCCTGGATAGGTGTTCCGAACGTTAAGCTTCCAGGAAAAATCCTCGGCTTCGTCAGGGCCGTAGTCAGACGCTCTACCGCATGAGCTACGCGGCTGCTCCTAAAAAAAGTACTTAGCGGAATATAGAAACCAGAAACTAAGAAAATGGAGATCGTGAAGCTCTGCGGTCAGATAGAAAATACTTGTCACTCAGAACAGATATTTGATGGCGAAGGAGATTAAAAATGACAATCATATAAAAAGGAAAATATATATAAAAAAAAACCGAAAATTGAACGTCAGAAACTTTTTGAAATATTAGGAAGAGAGAGTGAAAAATAAGATAGAGCTAACTAATGGTTCCACATGTGCTGAGGTGTTGGAAGACTGGAGTGAGTCTATCAACCGGTCTGCGTCGTGTCACCAGGAATCAGAACAGCTTCTGGCATCTCGAACATCGGGCCACACTCAGATACCAATTAATTCAGACAGTATTAATGAAACGAGTCGAGAATTAATGTGATGTCCACTAATATTGTATATCACCTGGTTCTGACAACTCCTTTAAGATCGTCACAACCTTCCAGTGCTGTGTTTGGCTAGTCTGGATACGTATCATTCTTTAGGCGTCAATTATCATATAGATGTAGCCAATCCCGTATTCGTCACATGTACTGCTGTGACGTGGAAATTTTTTCATAACTGAACTGCATAAAGGCGGGGCACAACATTTTTGTATCGTTTTTTAGTTTCCTACTGTCCTGCTTATATTTCAAGAAAAAACAAACAAAAAATAATACTGAACGAATGAAACACCATAAGGTGAATAAAAACAACTGGTAAACTAAATTAGATGGCTCATTATAAATATTTCAGTATCCTAATTATTTCAGTATGCGTATATATTCATTTAAATTCAAATATTGATCTAGGAATTAGAAAGAACTTTTTAAAACTCTATGTTTGGAGCATCGCAGTTTATGGTAGCGAAACATGGACTTTAGGAATAGCCAGGAAATAAAGAAAATTGAAGCATTTGAAATGTGGTGCTACAGAAGAATGCTGAAAATTAAGTAGACTGACAAAGTAAAAAATGAATGAGTTTTGGAAATGATGGGCGAGAAAAGAAGTTTGTGGAAGAAGCTTACAGAAAGAAGAGACAGGCTGGTAGGTCATATTTTGAGACATGCTGGATTGGTTAATTTGTTAGTGGAGGGAACAGTCGAAGGTAAGAACTGTAGAGGAAGACAGAGATTAGAATATATGAAGCAGATAATTGAGGACGTGGGTTGTAAGGGCTATGTAGAGATGAAGAGGTTAGCACAGGATAGGAAGGGATGGAGGATTACATCAAACCAGTAGAAAGACTGACGACAGCAATATATATATATATTCCTTCTAACAATAACAGACTTTAATCAAAATAATAACAGTGATTAAAGCAACAGAACGTTGATACCTTGGAAACATAGGCTAATCGTATAATGATTGTAAAGTACTGTATCAACGAGTGACTTCATGTTCCAGAATAAAGTTCGACTGCTTCAGGTAGCAACTAGTGTCACGTGTTATCATCTGGCAAGCTTTTCGAATTACAACTATTTATTAGGCTTCGCATTATGATGGACTCGTACCACAATCGACAGCTCAGCTCAGACAACTGATAGGTCGAATCGCAAGCACGTTAAGGGCTGGGCAGTGCGAGCAATGGTGAAGAGGCAAGTGTTACAGCATTAACTGACCGGAGCGAATCTGGGATGATTCGGTCACTAACTACTTCGGAGAAGAAGCCAGGCTCAATACACTCTGGAGGACAAGCTTTTCTCCCCTTGCAGTTATGTCTGTTTGAGAAGACATTTCAATGTTCGCTAATATCAAGAAGGCATATTTGAAATGTTTCTTTTCAATTGTCATTTGTGACACCAGAAAAACTCACAAACTTTATGGGACTGTTTTAATGTTGCCTGCAACAAAAAGTATTCGTAACTAGTTAGGTAATATTTGGCGAGCAAAATTCAACACTGTTTTATAACGGTTTTAATGCAACTGATCGTGCCGTATTTTCCGTATTCTTTTTTTAGTAAAAATGACCGACAAGTAATTTCAGATTACTAAGAGTTTGAAATTTTTTCGTGTGTCTTTATTTTAAAAAAAATGGTTTTAGTAATAAGCCCATGCTGTCAGCAACTGCTGATATTTGTATTACAGTGAAAGTATGATTTATTAAGCACGAGATGTTCAACACTGAACAGGTAACCACAGAGGTCCGCAAAAGTTAACTTAAATTACGTGTGGCACAGGTAAGACTTTGAACAAGAGACGACCGATATACGTAGCTGTGAACGAAGTAAACAGATTATTCCAATTTTCGAATAAAATTTAAAAATCCTCATTAGATATCCCAGCACTGAAATCCAAACGTCGAATGAAGAGAGGACAACATCACGGTGGCTATTCGTAGCAGATTATTATGTTTATTACTTTGACGTAAGTGCGCTAGCCTTAAATTCGAAATATTTGTGCAGACGAGAAAGAAGGCACATGACATTGCAAAACGTGGGACGAAAGACGACAACGCCCCAACAAACTACACAAGAGCGCCTTGTACCAATTTGTAGGCTGTGTCCTCCCGCCCAATTAGTCAGGTTACTACCATTCACAGCTCGTTGTGCTAACCAGGCCCCACGCTAATTACGAGGAATGTACTAACATAAATTTTTTTGCTCCACCAGATGTTTTTATAACAGCTTGTATTGTAAGGTGCCAAGTACAAATGTGAATGGAAGCGACACAATTATACTCTATGTAGAGACCCCAGTAGTTAATTTGTTTTCTCTTATTAGTATAGCAAATTCCGTCAGTTTACAGAGCCGGTTCTGCATTTTATATTTACAAATCATGCACTCTGCGAGTAAAAAAGCAAAGTAAGAGGCGTCCATTAATTACGTGTGGTGAAACAGGGGGAGGGGGAACCGGCGAAATCTCACAGAGGAGGGAGGGGAGTTGACAGAAATCTCACGCCATCTTTTTAATTCCTAGAACCATAGAGGTAAAGGACACCCCCTAACAATAGTATAAAAATTGACAACCATTTCTCGTATGAAGTTTGTTCTTACGCTCTTTAACGCCCCCACCCGCCCCCTCCCCCCAAAGAGATGAACTGCTTTCCGCCAAAACTTAATTTCTTCACTTTCATATCAACAAAACAAAAATTTCATAAGCGCAACTGTTCAAGTTCAGGTGTGTACCTCCTCTCTTCATTCTTTCGTATTTGGACTTTTTTGGCCAGCTCTTACTTTCTTACGGACAAAGTCATTTATATTTCAAAATCTCTTTTCATGATTTCAAACACTTGATGCCATAAAGTGGAAGAAACATTTTTTTTAAAAAAAAATGTGGTTGCGAGATTTCTTAGGAAAACTATGTTCCAGGATTAAAACATTGCAACCAGAAATTTTTACGCTCTTCCAAGGGTGTAATTATTTTAACTTACGGAATGGAACAATTGAATTTAATAAAAATATATACAAATATTCTACTTCTGGTAAAGAATAAAATTTTCAATTATGTAAGGAAGGAAGAGCTTCCACCAATTCTAGTTTTTTCTCATTTTTGCCAAAAAACATCGAAGTCTCTGTATTGAGAAATACTGACTTAAGTAGTGTTGATGTACAGTTATTCAAGGCCTAATATTCCAGAAATACTCTTATTTGAGTATAAGTTGGCCTTCGATTTAGACTCCAAGTTCTATCTGAATTGGTTTTGATAGTCATAATATACCCGGATATTTTATGTCGTTAATGTCTAACACTATACTGTTTGCTGTCAGAGTTATTAATACGTGACAGTGATTGCAGGAAATATTACTAATACAATGAACATATTTTCAGTAATTTATGGCAATAGCGTGACTGTTGCGGACAGATGTTAATGTTTCTCCGACGATGAGGGCTATTTAATGCGAGCGGCGTGTGTTTATCGTGTGCAATCAGTCAGCGCTGCCTCGACCTTGTGCACGGCAGCAAGACTTGTCTTCCCATAGTAACTCTGAGAAATCATCACCAGGCTAAGATATTTCGTTTCTATTTTGTAATAGCTTTGTGTTCATCCTTTCCCCATTGAAGACAATCACCATTTTCGACAGGGTCAAAATATTGTGTGTGTTTATTGAAAGTTTAACAGGTTTACTATTATGCCGAGATTAAAGTAATATTTCTTCATATATTTTTAGCAACCTTGCGAAAAGTTAGTGTTTCCTAGTATGTACCACACACCCCTCTCCAAGATTATTATCTCTATACTAGCCTCTAAGCCCGTCAAAAATGACCGGTTGAACACATTCTGAGAAGTCATGTCTTGTTGCTTAACTAAAAAGAAATTGTTATAAGATAAATCTCAATGCAATTCTTCATGACTTGCGCTGTAGTAAAATGGTTCAGTTGCCATCCTGGTCCAGGTTGCATTTCAACCTAACCACAAACTCCGCTAAAATTGTCGCTAGAAAATGAATGTTTCAATCATACGCTAATTAATACATTCACTGTATCGCATGTTAGTGGCAATAATGTTCGCGATGTAAACTTGA
Source organism: Vandiemenella viatica (assembly GCA_031002005.1). Lineage (NCBI taxonomy): Eukaryota > Metazoa > Arthropoda > Insecta > Orthoptera > Morabidae > Vandiemenella > Vandiemenella viatica. The sequence goes on from JARYHS010011408.1 coordinate 70,645,084, forward strand.
TTCGAAATATTCACTGGTTCTTACAACTTTGTTTTTTTGGTAACCGTGATCCAGACCGAAATTAAAACTTTTAAATGGCTGACACACGTTAACATGTGGCTGAAATAATGGCCTCAGTATCATGGTGTCGTTGAATGCAAAGGAAAATAAAAATAAATCTTAACAACTCACGTCATGCCATGTAATATTAGTTTTAATTGTAGTTTATGTAGTTTAGGCTGCAAAGATCGCAATCATTGTGGAACTACTTTCATTAAAACGATGTAATGATTTCGGTAACAGGACACTCATGAAAACAATTTACACTTTTTTTTTTTTTTTTTTTTTTTTTTTTTTTACAAAAAATTAAATTATTCATGCCCTCTGCTGTCACCTTAAATTCCAGTTATAATTTTGATCGAGCCTAAATAACAATCTAATCAAAACTGACAACAACATTGCTAATCGAAAATTAAAGCTTTTATCTTACATATCAATGGGCAAAGAATTTAATCAATACGTCTAATATTGAACTAATATTAAATAAATATACGCAACTAATATTTTAATATGTCAATTTAAACGAAATGCATACTTTTCTTTCAGAATTCTGACACTTCATTTATTCGAGTATGCTTAGTTAAATAGAACTGTTATTAAATAACACGCATAACCTACAACAACATCTCTTATCGTTGTAAGCACATCACGTGACAGAACATCGTGACCAAGGCTGACGTTTTATAGGTGCAGTCAGTATTCGTGCAATTTGCGATTTAACATTAAATATTATTAGCCTCATTGTAACCGGAACTAGACAAAACAGTTTGATTTTACTGTTTTCTCACCTGGCGTTGAACATGAAGGGAGACATAATACCAGTTTATACGGTGCAGATAGGCGAATAAATTCCCAATCACAGCAATAAATCGAGACCCACAACTCTACCGACCCCTTAAGGCCGGTTCAAATAAACCACAGGTATCTCGAGAATAAGATTCATACTGAAGCCAAAGACGCCAAAGGCCTTAAACCTCTACAATCAGTCTGTCATCATAAGCAATGTTACAGTGGTTGATGCAAATGATTTACTCGGCCAGTACCTGTACAATCCAAACCGTCTTTTCTCTGTGGAATAAAATAATATATTCTGACGTGTACGCATTGTTTCAGTCGCTGAATGATCGAGAGTGAAGTCGATAGTATAGATTAGTGTTTTACACTGATGGTTGATGGGGTTGAATAGCAACAACCAAGGTTATAACTTAAAATACGGAAAATACGAAAAGTGCAGATAGAAAAAAAAAGTCAATCAGAGGAAACGAAACAATGTATATTAGAGAAATAAGTAAAATAGAGTGTGAAGAAAATTAGCAAAATAAGATAAAACGATAAACTGTCAAAATGATTGTTTTGTACAAATCAACACTATTCCATAATTATGTTCTCAACCACACGATGAGCACTGTCTCTGTAACAGCTTGGTTCTCGCATCCTTCAGCGACTCCTCACAACACTGATATCTGCAGTGCAACATACATACGTTTGGCAGAAAAAGTTTACTTTACTAACAAGCGAGGCTTGTAAAACAATCATTGCGAGGATGTTCAAATGGAGTTTATAAAGTGCTGTTACAGACCGGCATGGGAGGAATATCACTATATCTCTACAGATGATGCCTCACAACAAGAGACCGAAACGCATCTGTCGAATAACCAATAACATTGACCGCAACAGTTGTTTGAAGACTGAGTTTTGTTTATAGAATTTATCTGCAGGGCACATTACCCTTACGAAGTTACTAAAGTTGTAAAACGACGAGAGAAGCCTCAATTTAAGTGTCCTGAAATTATAATTCTTAAATAAATGGTGTGTGGAAGAGTTAGAGGTGCAACCACCTGCCTGTGACCGCAAGCTGTAGGTCCGCGGGCGCAGCCCGTAGCTAGCAGCCGATACGTAGTCACAACGTTTCAAAAGTGGTCCGGCAGGTGTTTAATGGGGCCCTATCACGCGCGCCTGCTTGTTAATGGGCGGGGCGGTCAGCCTGCTACACGGCAGCCTGTCGTGTCAGGACACCGCCGATTGACAAATCGAACACGAACAGGACGCTCTGCGCTTCCTGGACGCAAAGCACGTCCCGGCTTGTAGCGCCAGGCCTTATTGCATAACACTCCCAATGAAACCCACCCGTCGCGTCGTAAATATTATTTTGCAACAACTATAATACCGAGTAAATGCATTCCAGGCATCAATGTTACTTATATTTAGTTTCTTTACAATATAATTCGACCAGCAAGTTTGACACCTTTAGAAAAACGTTTCTGTACTTAAAACATTCTGTTTGTCTGGAGATCCCTAAATGCGTATTTTCTTTTTTATCTTTAAACTGTTAAAAGAAATTTTTAAGAGTTGTTTTTGATTTTATGAGCTACGCCACGACGTTTCATGGCTCCACGTTAGGCTGTGGTCACAGTCGGATGCGTACTCTGACGATTTATAACTCTTGCCGAAAATGTCGTGCGCGCTCGTCAGTGTGGTTGTGGTCACAGTGAATCGGAGTTTGTCGTACGCCGCTCGTCAGAGCAGTTGTTGTCACAGTGAAAATCGGAATTACTTGTTTATTTTAGTTAAAAATTGAAGGTGTTGGATGTTTTAGATCAATTATGTTACTAAGACTCTTCTTGTTGGAAAACGAAAAGGAATGTTGGATTTTACCACGGAAGCTCGAGTAGAATTTTCTTCACGTTTCTCCTGATCTAATCAAAGACTATCAACAAATACTTCGCGCCCCAACTGACGATTAAACTCGCTTCCACAATGACCACAGTGACCTGTTTCACAGTGTTTGTTTCACTCCGAAGAAAACGCACGAGTACGCAAGACCAAATAACTCTTCAGAGTACGCACCCATCTAACCACAGCCGTTGTGGACTAAGTTAGTTTTTTGAGTTGTTAACACCTAGTTTATGAGTGGATAAGGAAAAACTGATTCCATTTGTGTCACATTGTATATTTATTTGTACATCCTACACCGTCATTTCCACATCATAAGAAAATCAAGAATGACCTGTAAAGAGATTGCAACACTTCGTACAGAACTAATACATATAATGAATATATTAATGAACCATCCGATGGTTCACTCGTTAAGGAGTAAGTTAGAAATGTCATTCTGTAAAAAAGTACTAGATGCGTTATCGTTGAATACGATTATGATCGCTCTCTAAGAAGTACTGCAGTAATCACATGGTGTTTAGTTCGCGAACTAAACTGTCTCGCCCGTTATTGTTGAGGGAAAGAAAATAAAGACTGGTTTGAATAAAGGGCTGGTCACCCTCCAGTGTGACGGCCGCACACTGGACTAGAGAGGTACAACGGGACAGGGCACAGGCCCAGGCCAACGCCAACCACAGGCCAACCTGATTGCAGTTTTTAAGGCGGTTTTTTCCACTCATATAGGCGAATTCTTGGACGGTCCCCAATCTGCGCCTCATAAACTACACATTTCACAAATCAAAACGACGATCATCATACAGAGCACTCAAAGTTTCGCAGACAGAGGGCAACACAAGACTTACCATCAATAGGTTAAGTACACGCTGTCTTAACAGGCATGGTTAGACTTAGGGAGCGTGCACAAACCACGTGGCTCGGTCTAAGGGCGGGGGGTGGGAGGGGTTGGCTGGAAGGCTACCCTGGGCTAGGGGGGAGGGGGGGTTCCGAGCCTGACCACGTATCTTTCCTTTCATAACATTTTTCACAGTTAAAATGAGGAACAGAACACACAACAGCAAGTGAATATTTATTTCCCTCAGTTAATAAATTATCTCCTTATATAATTTACAAGAGAAAACAGTACAAAATGTCTTTTGTAATCAAAATGGAAAAAAGCTACGTGCTATTTGGGGGGGGGGGGTTAGAGGCAAAAGCCACGTAGGGCTACGTGAGGGGAGGGGGTTCACAGTAGGCGAAAATGGAGCTACGTGGTTTATGCACGCTCCCTTAGGGCGGTAACTCGGTCTCTCCCACCCCCTCCCCCCACACTCTTTTTTTCAGCAGAGGTGGTCAATGGTCACGTGTTCCTCGATGGCCAAGTCGGAGAAGAAAACAAAAAACTAGGTAGTACAAGAAAGAACAACAAGAATTTCACTTATTTATCTAGAACAGAAAAGCGAAGAAGATCACGAATTATCCGTCTCGGTAACTTATTCCAATCTCTGAGGGGTGACGAATAATTTGCCAAAAACGTGGAAGGCATTTAAAATTAGAATTTGTAAATCGCAAAAGTAGATGGGGGAGAAATTTAACAGTCAAATTATATAAAAAAATAAATAAAAAGGGAGTAAATAGTGACTAAGAGGATTGACACCGAAGCGTGTGCTCCATCGCAATAAAATTAAATATCAGGAATTACCCGGAAAAGCGTAGATAACTGTACAGTATATATATGTAAACAAGAAGTATTTTTCTAGCACAGAAAAACAAATGACTTGTTGCAAATTAAAATGTTACGGTACTAAACTAAATTTATTTACACGTAATGCATTTCGCTTTCACATTTGTAAAAGTGACCTGCAGGAATGGAACCGCTGAGCGTAGTTTGTGGATGGGGCCAGGGATGAATAAGGGATTTCGCCCACAGCGAAAGTCTCTGTCCGCGATGCAGAGGAATTTTTACTTCTCTAGAGTGCCTTTACGAGCTCATTTACTGACAAGCCCTTATGGAATCACCCACCTGATCGATCCGTTCCTAGAACCACTGACAAGCGGATGAATGAAAGCGTAACGCGCAGCATGACTTGTCCCGGATGCAACTCTGGACATTAAGCCCAGCACCGCTTCCTGTCCTCAAATGCTTGGCTGAGGCTTCACAAAGGAATCTGCGGAAATTTGCCGGATGTGACTTCCATACCAGTCGGACTCTTACATTCTTCACACAATTTTAGTAGTCTGAGAACTCCGTTTTCTCAAGAGTTTAAGGTTCCGTTAATATGTAACATTGGGAAATATTCACATTTCGTCAATTCTACTTTCCAAAATCTCTTTCGCCTATTCTGTTAGATTTAAATATGTGACTTGCGGCACCGTAATGGTATACAGAGTTGATACGGAGCTATCTGGTTTGAGTCCTGGTTGTGGAAGAAATTTTCATCATCAGGACTTGACCGGCAGGGAAGGAGACGTGGTGCACAAATCTAATTTCCAGATGGTGCACGGAAATCCTGTGTTGAATCCCAAACCTATCCGCAGTCAGTCAGATGGTTCGTTAAACCTGAAGGCCCTTGGTGTCTTTCGGAAGAGCTTCTTAGCCTCTCGTTTCGCAAACAACATTCTCTACTGAATACACACACTTGTAGTCATTCACGCCTATAACAACACATACGGAAGGTAACCGGAACTCATCCCAGTTCATTTTACGAAGAAATTTCCCATAAAGGGGCACATCATCCATGGTATCCGCCTACACCCGGAATCCGGCAAAGCATCATAAGAAGAAAAAGCCTTAAAAAATGGACAAACATTTTAAGTGAAACACGTAATTAAATCCACCTGAGCCAGCATTCTTAATCAGTGGGCTACACTACCAACGAATAGAACTTTTAGGCAGGAGGGAGGTATCAAACACTGAATTGTTAGGGCCACGGACTTAAACTAGCAACCAGAAAGTAAAAACATTACGGTAACACATGAGCTATAAGGAATGACGATAGCAATATCATTGTTGTGTAAGAAACTGTTTTTTTATTTTCAAAAATTAAATCAGAAGTAATAATTATTCATCAATAATTTCGTTTATTCACCGTTGCTGAACACATAATTACAACGCACTGTATTTTCCAGTCTATGCAAGTATTTTCGTACTGAATGGTGAATGCTCAGTCTATTCTGGATTAAGGTTCAGAGGCACAGTGTAAACACTAGTTAATCAAACGATGTTGCAAACGTTGTTGCAAATACGAAAATATATTATTTGTTCTTGTCATGCATGGTATCCCGAACAGCAACTATAAAACCGGCAGATGTTATCCCTCTATAGTAAATTCCCGGAAAATGTCAATACCAGATACGGTTTTCTGTGCTCTTTCCCAATATGTGCAGTCTTGTTGCACACGCCTAAATAAGCGGAGCACCTTGTGCACATATTGTGAGGACAGATAAAAGAAGAGAGAGAACTGAAGTCAGTGTCGGCAATTATTGTCTACTCTTGAGAAAGACACTGAGGGGGTAGATTCATTGATGCACATCCTCGCACCATAAGAATTATAGAGATGTTTGATGTAATAACTGAGAGACTAGAAACTAATTAAGCTACTGAAACATTGACGGTAACTGAATGCACAGTGGAGTATACGAGGTGTGGTTGGAACGAAGAACTTACGCCTGGTTTTAAACTTCCGGAGATTTAGGCATAAAGTTCATTGTGCCGTGTTATACATGGCTACGGTTTCGCGAACTGATTTCGTATAAACTGTGGTATTACTTCTTGTATGATGCTAGGCACAGACTGAAGCAACATGAAGGACACATGCGACACGAAGTTGAATCCAAGTGGTTGTCCTTCAGAAGGCCGAGTTCACTGACCTGTTCCGTGGCGATATACCTACAAGCTTGTATCGTTATAACCTGAGAGCCGGCCAATACTTTTGTTGCAAGTTGCCGGACCGGAAATGAATCACAGCTGTATACGGTAATGGACGGAGAAAGTACGAGGTGCGTGCTAATGAGCAGTAGACAGGACAACCTGCGACGCTGGGCAGCTTTCAACAGGGGCAGCACGCTGCAAACAAACAGCCACCTAAACATTCAGATCCAACTCCAATAACCACTTGTTTACATGCGGAATCGATATAAACGAGCTCTTTTATTAGTTTTTTGTTTATGGCTTTACGCCTTATCGGCGTCAAGGTCATTAGAGGCGGGAAAGGACTGCGTAAAAGGTTGGGAAGGAACTCGAACATGGCCTTTTGAAGGAACTATCCCGGCATTCGTCTGGAGGGATTTGGGGAAACCATGAAAAACCCAAATCTGGATGGCCGGATAGGGATTCACGCCCACATCATTCTGAATGATATAGATGAAGAATACCATTGCCATTCCGATCTGTTGGTTAATACTGTGATTCGTTAAGAGTGCACTGAAACTAAAGATGTTACAATATCAGAACGGAATCACCACAGATACAAATATCGTACGATTAAAATAAACACTTGTGCACATGAATTCATATGTCAAAGGGTGTTGTAACGCTTTTTAAATATTCTCTGGAAAATAAGGAGGCGTCCATAAATTACGAGAGGTGAAGTAAGGGGGGGGGGGGGTCTGGCGAAATCTCACCAAAGGTTTTTTGAAATTTTTGTTGGACTGTAGAGCTAAAAAAAAAAAAAAAGGTCTACAAATGACGCGAAAGTCGATTTTAGGGGGGTTTTCGTCCAAAACTGGGTGTGTAACCGGCTTTGGAAGGGTGAGACCTAAAAAAAAATCTACAAAAAGTTGCGAGGGCGACTTGTAGAGGGGGGGGGGGCTCTCCCGGACCAAATCTCACCAGAAAGGGGGGGGGGGCGGAAATCCGGAAAAACACCTCACGTAATTTATGGATGCCCCCTAAGTAGACGCAATGGTTTCTACAGTTCGTCATCATCCAGTATACCTATTTTTTTCTTCTTTTCTCAACTATCAGGTTGGTGCGTTTTCTTTTCTTGGGAAATTTTTAAACTGAGGGGATTTCCTCTTGACTTCTTCCGTGGTGGAAGTGTATTGTTCGTGTGGTTTACTGTGGTATGCGTATATTTTTTGTGTTGTGAATGAATGAAAGATAGAAGAGGGTGAAACCCGTTGCCGTCCTATTCAGACCTAATCTTTCGAAGGAAACTAAGGGGATGCTAGGCTTAACGTCCCCACCCGATGTACAAATCACCAACGACCATATAGTATTCTTTCAACTTATACGCATTGTGGATATGGTTTAGATTTAACACAGGAATTAGGAGCACACACTGGTGATTAGGAATTGTGCACCACCAATTATCCTATCCTGCCGTCGAGTCATGACGATGAAAATTTCTTCCACCACGAGAATTTAAACTAGCTAACGCCATGTGAGGTGCCAGACACCATTACGGTGCTGCAACCAATGGAGCCAACAGGTTGGGGTACTTCTAATTTTGAATATTAAAAATGGTATTGCACTTTAAAAAACGTGGGACGGGATCACCAATCTCTTTTCAGATCAATCGATCACTTGTTTAATACTCTTCGATCTGTTATTGAACACTTTGCAACCCCGTAATCAATTTTTTATATGCTATACAATTTCGTATTTTTCACAGATAATATGTTTGATGGAACAGATATCAAGCATAATTAAAGTTAAAACAATTGACAATAAAGGTCATTTCAAACGCAAGAGTCTCTCACCAGTTCGCTACTTTTTACCTGTGCACTTATTTTCTGTTGTTGGTGTTGGCAGCAGTGCACGTAGTGTATGATTAAACAGTGTTTCGAAGACGCCAACCGTGTAGCGCGCGACTACAGTGTAGCTGAGATCGAGGTCGCTATTAGTGTCGCCGTGTAGTACCGCCCGGAGAAACGGAGAAAGCTCTGGTCGGCACTTTCTCGCCATTGTTCTGCGACACAAACCAGAGCGGCCATGCGACAGAAATCAGTCGGCCCACACGACACCCACAAACTATAAAACGTCTCCCTCATATTCCGGATACCAACCCAGGCTCCAGGCTGAGCTATCCAGTGGCTCAGTGGTACGAACAGAGAGGTCTCTGGTTCGGACCTGTGCTCCTCTCGTGGTTTCTACAGACTGTTATTTTGCGATTCACATCCTACAAATCTTGTTTTGTGTACCTCACCAATGCCAGAGTTCATTATTCGGATACTTCTTCGAACTTTAGGTGACGTTTAACCCCTAGAGTAAAAGTGTTAGATTAGCCCACGATGACAGATTAATCGAAACTTTTATTCCAACTTCAGGGGCACAGGATTATTTTTATTTTACATGAAATCATGGGACTTGATACGAAGTGGAGTGACCTGGTGGCTCAGTGGTTAAGTTGTCCCCCGGTTCGCTTTCTTATCTCGGTGGCGACCTTCACCTCTGTCACAGCTTGCTGTGTAACGCGGAACACGGCAAAGATCTTCCCTGGTTCGAATTCCACATTGAACTTTAGATCCTCTTTATCCGGTAGGATTATCGGGCTAGTTTGTGTAAGGTAAGGAGGAAAGGAACTGGGCAGCCTGCCTCCAATACCAGGCTAGGTATACTCTCTTTAGTAAGATTCAACCTACCTTTGGGTTGAATACGAAGTTTAGAATTTATGCACGAGGTAATAATACCCTTGAAACGCTTCCAAACTGTTGGTATATATATGTTAAACTAATTTTATACTACAAATCTTGTAGACTTGCCACGGTGTAGTCTTGAAGACAGGATGATTACTTTAAATAAAATTTACTTCATATGAACTTTTTTTTCTAACTGCTTTACGTCTCGCAACAGCGAGGTCTTTAGAGACGCGAAAGGATGGGGGACAAGGAATGGGAAGGAATTCGGCCATGGCCTTTTGAAGGAAGCATCCCGGCATTTGCCTGGAGCGATTTGGGAAACCATGGAAAACTCAAATCTGGATGCCCGGACGGGGATTCGAAGCGCCGTCCTCCCGAATGCGAGGCCAGAAGGCTAGCCGTTACACCACCACGCTCGGTACTTCATATGAAGAAGTAATAAACATTTGTCTCTACATAGGGAACCTTCCTTATGTATAAAGATTTCGCAAATATGACGTGGGCGAATTATTAAAATGAGGAGATTTATTTACTTAAGTTGTATCTTATATGATTCTAAACATAAATGCCATGACACTTCTCATTATAAAATTGTATGATACGACATTACACAGCCAGAAATCTTCTCTCCATTCTTAATGAATTTGAAATTTTCTTTAACGCACAAAATTAAATGCAATGTTTTACGTTAACATGCATCTGCTTTTTAGAGAGTTATAAGACGTGTCATCTGGAAGTGTTAGGGTCTTATAAAAAATATATAGTTTGCCGATTGTTGTGTGGCGCCAAATAATTTATGAAGAAATGTTCACACTGTCTGTCGTCTCCGATGACACTGTGGCGCAACCTTCAAGCTAGTCAATTCGCCTGAAAATGTTTGGGAATTAGCGCTTTAAATAAAAAGACTTTCCAATCATTTAACAGTTAATGTTTATTGACACTAAGAAAAACCATAACTATCAAAATTATTTTCTAAAAATTTCCAATCGTTTGCCTCTTTCTTTTTCTCTCTCTCGCTTTACGCCTCGTCAATGTCGAGGTAATTAGAGGAGGAAAACAACTGGCGGGGCAAGAAACGAGAAGAATTCGGGCCTGCCATTTGGGAGGAATCACCCTGGAGTGATTTGGAGAATCCATGGAAAACCTAATTCTGGATGGCCGGACGGGGATTCTAACCCGCGGCTTCCAGAGCGTTACCACTCACCCAACTAGCACGGTGAACCTCTTGTCGCTGCTAAAGAATAAACAGTCGACTTAACTCGCCAATACCTCGTCTCTATCTTTCCACGCTATACTATTCCTTTAAACTTATTAACCACCTCTTTAGATAAAGCTCTCTAAACATGTTTAACACTTTCTTCAATTCTCTGTCTCGTCACTTAGTTCTATGCCTAATAATTTCCCTAACATTTCTGCGTAATGCATGAAAAATACAGAATTTAGTGTTACGTGATTAGGCTCCAATGTCGAGGAGTGTTCATGACTCCATGAAGAAGAAAAGTAGTTTTTTTTATCACTTTTCTCCTTTTACCTAACTAACATATTCTTTATTTACACGTCTTCAGAAAATACTGGCTGAGAGATTGTGACGCACTTCCTGTGAGAACACTTGTAGTGACTACTTAATTTTCGGGCGTATATATACATTTCCTGTTGTAATCATGTCATAGGTGTCGTCCTAATGTAACTCATTAAGGATATTCTAACACCAATTGTTTAATTCCTTCTGATACCACCACCAGTAGTGAGCATTTCATTTGTAGCTGTTTTGTGAAGTGGTGGCAGTGTTAAGAACAGTGTGGTGATAATGTTTCGCCTGTGTCACGACTTGCTTAATGGCTCGTGGCGAATAGGAACAAGGACTCCGGTCGGGGCCACGCATTCACCGGAAATAAAGTGGACAATACACACATCGTAAACAGCAGATCAGGTGAACACAGTCAACGATCACTCGGAAACCACTTTTCGTCTTCGTGGCATCATCAACACACCTCCACACTGAAACCTAACCACATAACACTAAATTCTATACTTCTCATGTAATAAGAGAAAGAAACATGGTCACTGCTTTAAATAGTTTTATTTTAACTGTATTCGTATATTCAACATCATTTGTGTACGAAGTTTAAGGAAGATATTTTTTTTTAATACTGCCTTACGCCTCGTTGATGGCTAAGGTCATTAGAGGCGGGATGAGACTGGAGACAAGGAACGGGAAAGAATTCGGCCATGGCCTTTCTGAAGGAAGCATCCCGGCATTCGCCTGGAGTGATTTGGGGAAACCATGGAAAACCCTAATCTTGGATGCCCGGACGGAGATTAGAACCCGCGTCCTCCCGAATACGAGGCCAGAACGTTAACCGTTCACCCACCACGCTCGGTGTTTAAGGAAGAGAGTCAGGAAAAAGTGCAGTGATTTAGATGACTGTGAATACGTTTATTCATTTCTTTGTCTACATATGCTCGTACAAAATAGACACACCTATTTCAAGCCACTGTTTTTCCCATATCCACTTGAGTCGTTAGCAAAAAAGATTTTCCGGAAAGATCGTTTTGACTTATCTAGAAAGTGCATGTTCCTCATTATTCATTGAATGCGTAAAGAAAGAAATATTGATCTCATAAGCTCAAACTTTTTACACTAGTAAGTCTACTCGTTTCTTTACTTTGATAAAAAGAAGCTGAGAGATACGTTTCAACCAATGGAATTTCATAAAATTTGTATTTTACATTCATACGCTATGTGTGTTGCCCTTGTTTTTCAAGGGTCGAAAAAAAATTTCAAACACATTTCTTGTTATGTTGTACATTTTACCGTTTCGGACCTTTCAGCTGTTTGAGATACATGGTTTCAGTTATTCTTGTTTTTCCGCTGGTGTTTATGGCTCATCATCGCCAGGATCATTAAAGTCGGAAATGGATCGGGAGCGAGGAACGGGAAGGAGTTCAGTTATGGCCTTTTAAAACAGCCATTCTGATATTCGCATCGAATAATTTCTGGAAACCATGAAAACTAAACTCCACAAAGCCGTACGGGGATTCGAACCGGTGTCCTACCCATAGCGAGGCCATAGTGCTACCGCTCACCCACGCCACATAGTCATTAGTAATGATGTGAAACCTCAAAAACTGTATGCTTAGTTAAAAGAACGATGCGTCGTGTTGTAGAAGGCATGAAGAACGTTATTCATCCTGAATGAATTGTAGTTGATGTTAGCCAGATTTATCAATGTAGGTTCCAGTATGTCTGGTAATGTAGAGTGGTTGCAATGTGGATTTAACGTAGAGCTACATCGTGTTTCTCTGCTTAAGTGCACTAGTATGAAGAAACTCTATCCAAAATTTCATTATTAAGTTGATAATAACGCCTTGTGGAAGATCGGACGTCGAATCCTGTAACGACAATCTCTTTCTTAGCTGCGAGTTTTCCGACTAGGAATGAAAATGCTCAGATGACATAAATTAATGCGTTTGCAGTTCAGACCACACTACGTGCAGCTTCAAGTGAACATCGTAATGACGTTTTACAGTAATTTTAGGGGCCCATTACAAAACACAAAATTCCTCTTGCCTGCTACAGTTCGCATCAGCAAACCGGCCTTAGTACGTGGAGGTAATGACATAAATCGGATGGTAAACTAAAAGAGGTAGAGGATACAAGAGCGAAAAAACGTGAATTTTCATTAGAAATAAAGACTATTCAAATTTGAATATTGGTGCAATGTTACGAATGAAGCACTGCGTGTGGCCGGCAAGCAAACATTTCCCGCTTCTCAGGCACCAAACCTGCTCACACCAAGCAGACAAATGTATGGTCCCAACAGCGTAAGCCTGTAACCAGCTCGTACAAACGTTGCTTATACACAGGAGCGATTTTTTTTTTTTTTCCAGCCGAAGTTGAGCGCAGCATAAACTTTTCCACAAATGCCTAGATTCAGATTTCTCGTAAACATGAAAAAATATATCTTGAACGTACTTTCTGCTTAGGGCCTTATCAACATATGTCATAAAATAGTTCAGTTTTCTGTATTATACCCACAATAAAATATGAATCGCTCACTTGTATCTGATTTCTAGACTGTACATTAGAATTTTTGCTACTTTATTAATTGCAATAAAGGGTCCAAACGCGATCATTCAAAATTACGTCGCCAGATGTTTGTACATAAACGAAATGTTGATTATGTCTCTGTGTTTTAAACTGATCTAAACAGCGTATGCAGATTCTTCTTTTCCTCAATCAACAAATACAATCCATCACAACCTGTAGCCTACACGGAGTAAACCAGATTGTTACGTAAGGTAGTGAAAGGATTGGGATAGTTTTAGGGCACTCAGCTGGTGCAGAGCACCAAAAATTAACAAATACACTCCTTTCCTCCTTACATGCATTGATTACAGTATTGTAAATCGTTTGTGTAGCTGAACCCCTTACACTCGGGTACAATCAATATCGATTAACCTTTTTTTTGACACTGCCATTGCTTAAGTGATATTCTTCTGTTAAGAAGAATGACTGCTTCTTCAGTTTCTTAAGACCGACTAGATGCAGAGAAAAACGGAAAAAAAACAATTGTTCATACTGGTCGTTTCTTGCACACACCGATGAAATGTGATTGCTTCTGTAGACTAAGGGCTTGATCGCAGAAGGTCTTTTCTTGCACAGTTCGATGTAAATAGCTTTCATAATGTGATATCTTGCAGAGGCTCAGTGGTTGACTACAGAAGGTCCTATCCTGCACAAATCGACGTAAACAGCTTTCAAAACCTAAAGCCTCACTTGAACTCAAAATTCCACAAACATGGACTTAGTTCCTTTCCTACAAGAGCCAATACATTTTATTCTTCATTAAAGCATATAATATGGCAGCAGCTTCAAATTTTGTTACCAGCCAAACGGTCATAAATATTGCAATAACCATAGCCATTTTTCGTAATTCTGTAATCATGTAAGGCAGGGGTCCTAAATTTTTTTTGCTCGTGCCTCGTGTATCACTCAAGTGTATAACCGATCATTCGCCTAAATTCGAACTATTCCAAATATCGTATGGTAGAGATGGTCTATTTTTCAGGAAAGTAAAACAATAAAAAAATGACAGCCATTTGTGGACTATCTACTTGCGTACCATATTCATAACCTCGGACCGAGGCGATTTTCACCAACAGGGAGGACGAAAAATGCTAGTAAAAGCTTCCATTATTCGCATAAAGATGGTGACATTTCCATCCTAAAGAGTAAATCCTATATTAATAGACTTACAATGTAAAGTAAAGGTGTAGCTTTTTTTTTAAGTGACACATTGCAACACCTGTGCTTAGATTGTACAGCCAGCGGATCAAATCAAGTTAGCAGATACTTTCTCATGGTTGTAAGAGTTAATACAGCTTATTTCAATGTCAGCCAGAGTTTGGCCTTGACGGCTACATGGACGTTCACCGGTGACTGGAAACCGGGAAAGTACACATACACTCGATCCGTTTATCTGCGTCACCCCTCCCCTCCCTTTCCGTCATAGTTGAGTTAAGTGTATTTTAATCATCTGTCGCGCTGCCCTCGAAGTCTGAGGAAAAATAAAAACGAAAGCAGCTCGCCCGTCAGTTGGCAAACAGCTTCATTACCACAGCGCCGGGCAAATTTAGCTGTCCGCCACAAAATTATGAGAGTGGAGCATATTTGCATCGAGGTCGGTCCCCGTCGCGTCGCATGCCTGAGAAACTAGAAACAGTCACTGGGACCGCTGCCAGAGAACTAGCGGGTCAGCGAGACAGGAGTGTTTCCATCCCAGAGGAGAAAACACGGAGCGATCATCATCTGAGACGAATGGTGCTCTACTCCCCGCCATATGTTTCTTGTTGTTTACCACACCCATTAAAGGAGGATGTATGGATAGTTTTTTTTTTAATGCAAATCAATGCCTACAGATTTTAAATAGTAAGCTCAAAAGTCAATTACAGATTATTTTTCCTTCTATTTTACAGCTAGACGTTGAGGTCATTACATCAAGGAGAGGAGAGGAAAGGGATGCAAGGACGTGAAGCTATTTGGTGATGGCCTTTTGAAGGAACCATTCCGGTATCCGCCTGAAGTGATTTAGAGAAACCACGTAAACTGGAATCTGAATGGTTGGACGGGGATTTGAACCAGTGTTATTCCGAATGCTGGGCCCGAGCATTACCGGTCAACCCACCAATCTCGATTAAATTGTAGAATAAGGGGTTGTTTAATAATAACATGTTTCAAGTTTTCGTTTCTGTTGTTCTTCCCAAAATAAACCCACATGCGCCCTGAGACTAACATGAAACTATGTTTGTTACGTCTTACTAAATAAAAATGGTCGATATAAACATAAGAACATAAAGAAACTACCATTCTCACTTATACTGGAATATCTCCGTTACATGACAATGCACAATTCCCAATGGCACCTCGTAGTGATACATTTTGCTTAGTCTTTAAATAATTCAGTCAATTCAGATTAATTTAGCATATAATGTTACTAGCAAGACACGGCCACCAGATTACGGGATAACACGAAGACGGTATGGTGAGTGATTTACGGTAAAGATTGGCATTGGGAAACAAGCGAAATTGATATTCAGCCCGGGCATCCAAATTTCGGTTTTTCCATTTCTTCAGGAAATCGTTTCAAGTAAATGTAGGGATGGTTTTTTTTAAAGATCATGTTCGAATTTCTTCCCGTTCACTGCTTTGAATTCTCTACCGGCGCCAATAACCGCGACGTCGATGAGGCGTAAGACTCTAAAAGAACAAGACTGCTGTTTTAGTCAGGTTTCGCCGGAAATAATGCTCTCGACAACTCGGTATTTTTAAGGCCAACTTTCTTACTAGTTGACTCCTTAGCTTCTTTGAATTAGCCACCAATTTTTTATGGAAAATACCACCGAGGTATAAGCCATGTCGCAAATAATCAATAATTATATTGCAAAAGTGCACAGTTTATAAGGAATCTACACCTATTTCACAGTATCAGTCGCAGTTAATGCTTGACACCACTCACCCGTGCAGAACACAATGTTTCTAGCTTATGGTTTTAGTCAATGGCAGTTGGTAGCAGTTAAGAAGTCTATTTGCTGTAATGTAGAAAATGATCATGAAGCATCCCCTTCCTCCATAGTTATATGTTAACTCAGGCTAAAATACAGTTATTGCCAAATAAGACAAAATCTTAATATTACTTAATTATAACTCAAAATGCACCGAAAATGAAGCAAAAGTTGATAATAATATAGGTGAATAGCTATAATTTTCTTTGGTCATGTGACAACCTTAAACTTAATAAGATCAGCCAACATTAATTCATTTTACCAATTTTTTAAATTAATTGTACAGCATTATGGACAAATCATTTTTAGTAAAGAAAAAAATCATTTTATGAATTCAGCAATATGTGACTTGTTTCGCCGAACAATCGAAGAAGGAACTAACAGCGATTTTTTATCAAGAAAAAGATTTTAGTAATTTTTTACTGCACTTGAATAACGCAAATCTGTCGAACGATTAAACCTCACTGAGATGAGGGTCTTACGGTAAAAAGAGAACAACTTGTGTGAAATTTATATTAGGAAAGATTGTTGTTATTTGCACGCTGCATTAATTGTTATAGTTATGAAATCACCATCTCAAACAAAGAGTAGATCTGTATTATAATTTTCATACTAGTTCATGGGATTCGAAAGCAACCATGAAATTTTCTTGTAAAAAATCTTCACCACGGTGCTTTGTGCTGCATTATTATACTACCCAAATTTTGTTGATAAACCGATATTAGAGCCCTGACATAATCGAAGAGAATTTTCGTGTCATGCACCAAATGATTCAATTAAAAAACAGTGACGCTTTATCTCAAAACTTAAAAACAGTATCATTGTTTTTGCTGACATAGTAAACCTTTTATTCCGTAATTATTCGACTAAAATTGAAGAAGACTTCAGAATAAAAAAATAATTAAGTTTATGGATAACGGAAAATTATAATTTTCAGTTATATGTATTGTAAGAAACACAAAAATTGATTTCACTGAATTTTATATGTTTTGCAATATTTGTTCTGTTTATCTCATATGCTCAACTGTCAAGTACACATGAAGTCAGAAGAAAAGTCGATTCTAGATTCCTCTCTAGTCGGGCAGATTGCGGCTGTACAATTGTCTGCCACGGTCGTCTACCCTTCATATCTCATAACTGATTTCTAGTTTTCGATTACCCGACTCAAAACATCTCCACGACAAAAAGCGGAAAAGCCAAAAGGAGCAAATGATTTAATCCTTTGAGTTATCCATTAAAATGGTTGGCAAATAAAAGTCGTGTTCTTAATAAATCCGACCTTCAACCATTTTGTGTATGGGCTTTGTACTTCGTATTCCACGTTCAATTATAGATCCGGTGTGAAGGAATAGAACTTCCAACAATTGATGTACTGGTTTATTCTGGAAGATCCAACCAACCTTGGGATTATGAACTACGTTATTAGATCTCTCAGGAAAGGGTCTTGCTGACATACCTCACTGGTGTTGAAAGCTTACCAGCTTACGGGTATCGGACTGTCTCATCACTCTGTCCGCTTGGGGCAGACTGGACGGTTGTCTGTAGAGAGGCGTGCCGCGTTCCTGACCACCGGAAGTCCGTCACTTCCATATCTGGCAGATATGCCGAACACCTCGTCTCCAGTGACCATCAGCGCGTAGTCATGACTCATACGCGAAAGCAGTGCAAGGAAAGCTGCAAGGCATTTCTCTGTTCATATGATGGGCTCTTCGAGTAATCATCTTTCACTCGATTAATCTGGAAAGGATCACCAACAAACACGATCATGGATTAACTATTATATGAGTCAAACCTGACGCAGCGCGTAATATTGCTTTGGGAATCTTGTATTATTCATGCAGCTGATAAATGATATTCGGAGATATCTTGCAGAACTTATATATATTATGACACTTTAACCTATAGTCTTCGACAGTCTCAGCATTAAAGCTGGTCGGTTGGGGGTTGTTGTCCTGAGACATTTCCTCCCTCAGTCTTCTCTAGAGTGGTCTTCTCTTCACTTCTGATTGGTCGTCTTGGTGGCGTATTATTAGTTGGTCCTTAGCGCTCCGTCAGCACCAATGGCCTGCTATGTTTGTCAGCGGCAGTTTCATATTCGCCGAGACAACTGACCAGTGGATTGGCAGAGTGATGTGCTGCTCTGTAGAATTTATAGGCATGTTGCCGGAACCTGTCAATGAGCTTCTCTGTTCCCGACGCCTCGTGGACTGCGACGGTGGGGAAACGGTTGGGCAGATGTAGTGCCCGCTTCAGTGTTCTGTTTTGCAGCACCTGCAACTTTCTCAGGTGGCAATTAGCAGCGTACCCCCAGACGGGGCAAGCATATTCAATTACCGGCCTAATCAAGGAGCAATAAATGGCAACTCCTAGGTGTGGTACCAACGAACTTTCCCGGTTAAGTATAGGGTAAAGAGAATGGAGCCGAGCACTTACCCTTTGCCTGATGTCCTTGATGTGAGCTCGCCATGTCAGCTTACAGTCAAGTGTTACACCAAGGTAACGAGCAGTTGGTGCCCAGGGAATGGTTTTACCTCTGAGCTGAAGTTGCGGGTGAGGTAGTTGCTCATTACGGCGTCCTAGGCGTCGCGTCAGCATAATCGCTTGCGTTTTGACAGGGTTTATACTTATCCGCCACCTTCTGGCCCAGGCTATCGTCTGCTGAAGAGCTTCCTGCAATCGTCTCGTGGCGATGGCTCTGCTACGGCTGGATGTAAAGAATGCCGTATCGTCGGCGTACGTGGCTGTTTTCACATTCACAGGAGCTGGAATGTCGGCTGTGTACAGGTTATAAAGAACTGGTCCCAGCACTGAACCCTGTGGCCACACCTGCACGAATGCGCCGTCGTGTTGACATGGCATCACCAACCCTGACGCAGAATGTGCGCCTTGACAGATAGCTGCGGATCAATTTCACGTAGGGTCCAGGCAAGCCCCATTCGTACAACTTGCAGAGCAGACCCGTATGCCACACTGAGTCGAATGAACGGGCGACATCGAGCAACACCAAACCACAATAGCTTCTCTCGTTGAAGGCCCTTGTGGCTGCCTCTATAACACGAATCAACTGCTGCGTTGTGGAGTGCCCTCTACGGAACCCAAATTGATGATCGGGTATGACGCCTGCAGCCTGGATGTAGGTGTCAATACGCTTAAGCAGAATTCGCTCGAACACTTTGCTGAGCGCGGGTAGCAGGCTGATTGGCCGGTAATGCTGGAGAAAGATTGGATCTTTCCCAGCCTTATGAATACCGACCACGATGGCATGCTTCCATGCTCTCGGGAAAGTCTGATTTCGCAGGATGGTATTGAAGAGCCGCGTCAAGTAATTGATGGCTTCTGGTGGTAGATTTCTGAGTGCTCGATTGTCCACTTGGTCGTGCCCAGGTGCCTTTCGCGGATTCAGCCCGGCGATGTAGCTAGCTACCTCCTGCGGCTCAATCGCAATGATGTCATGGTCATCATTGGCTGACATGTACCGTCGCAGTCGGCGACGTATTGCTACAATGTGGCGGTCGTCAACGTCGTCATCGACGGGCTGGAAATTTTTCTCAAAGTTGTCAGCGAGCGCGTTAGCCTTGTCTTCCGGTAGAAATACAAGACCACGTTCGCCGTGGAGTGGTGGTATCGGCTTCCTCCGGCGGGTGAGTCGCCTAGTTTCGTTCCACATGCTGCCATCGTTCGGTCGCAGCATTGCAGCACGTGCGGACCACTCACGATTTCTGTGTTCTACCAATGCTGCCTTCAGCTCTCGCTGCAGTTGATTGAGGAGGCGGCGAGTGGCACGGTTCCTCGTTAGTTTCCACTCCTTGGCGATCCGATTTTTGTTTCTGATCTGCACAATGAGGTGCGGTGGAAGCTGGCACGAACGTTCTATGCGTGTATGAACCAGTGGTGTGGTGACTTTTGTAGCTTCATTTACGGTGTTGGTGAAGAATCTCAGAGCCTCCTCAACATTTCCTTCCACTGTACCGCTTTCCAGTTTAGTCGCTACGACTTCCCTAAACCGGTCCCAGTCGGTCCGCTTGTAATCAGGAATTGGTTGATTGTTTGGCTGCCACTCCCCAACGTCGACCTCAAGTAGCACAGGAGAGTGGTCCGAAGATAGTCTGTTAAGGGTTGTTGCCGAAACAAAACCTGTGATTCCCTTTGTTATAACAATATCAAGAACATCAGGCCGGTTTCCATTTGCAGGATGATGCGTTGGTTCTTCAGGTGCCCATACACATAGGTTGTGGCAGTGGGCCAGGCGTCTTAAGAGGTTACCAGCCGGATTGGCAGTTCTGCTATTCCAATCCTGGTGCTTTGCATTCATATCTCCACCAATCAGGATTTTACCAGGAAGTGTGATAAGGGCGGCGATGTCTGCTTCTTCAAGCACTTTGCGTGGTGGTCGGTAGGCTGCGACGACGGTGATAGCGCCTGAGGATGTTTTCACCTGAACAGCGGCAGCCTCTACCTGCTGAAGAGGAGGAAGAGGGACTTCACAATGAGGAATACCGCGTTTAATGTACAGCGCAACACCCCCACCGGCCGTCAGGCGGTCTTTCCGGTAGCAGCAGTAGTTTGGTGCTGCCGCCTGTAGGCAAGGTTTCAAGTGGGACCTCGCTGACGAGGCAAATGTCCACATCTTCTTCCCGCAGAAATTGTCGAAATTCAAGTAATTGTCCATGAATGCCGTTAGCATTCCACACACAGAAAGTGAGGCTATGAATGTGAGGCCTCCTATTCATGGTTGCGTTGCTGGGTTATGGTGGTGTTGGCAAGCGCCGACGTCACTGCAGCTGTGATGTCCGAAGACATTCTATCGAGCCGCGTTAGGAGGCTGACCATCATGCTAAGTATATTCTCAAGCATATTGACTAGTCTCCCGAGGTTTGTCCCGTTCGTCTCTGCTGCTTCATCTGGATGTTGGTGTGGTAGACCTTGTCTTTTCTGACGCTTTGGTGGTACAGTCTGCAACGCCATCGGTTGTTCGGACTTTGCAACTGAGCCTTGCTTCACCGGCTGCGTCGAAGTGTCTTGGTACTGTGACTGTTTGGGGAGAGAAACATCAATCACATCTTTGGTTACTTCAGCGAAGGATAAATCTGATTGCACTTTGGATGATGCCAGTTTCTTGCCCTTCTGCTTCTTCGGTTTCTTCAATTTATGTGGATTCGATTTGGTTGATTTTGATATTTCACTGATCTCCGACATTTGTTGTTGGTTTGACTGCTGTTGTAGATGACTCTGAGGAGCCTCTGTCCCCACCCCTCTTTGAAGATCGCGGGCTCGCTTATAGGCTGGATAGCCTTTCCAACTGGCAACGTGATTGCCGTGGCAGTTTCCACAGATTGGTGGGTCACGGCCCTTCTGCGTGTGGCAGTCTTTTGCGTCGTGTTGCCCTGCACACTTGACGCACACCGGGCGCATTTTGCAATGGCGTGCCACATGGCCAAACAACTGACAGTTGAAACATTGCTGCGGTCCAGCCGACGAGCGCAGTTTTTCTGTCGATACTCTGAGGTGGCACAGCTTGTCAACCTCAAATATTGTGCGATTTAAGGGCAGGTCTGGTAATACTACTAGGAAAAGCGGCATTACATAGTTACTGCCGGGGCGACGAAGTTGAGCAACAGACCTCACTTCGTAGCCCATTTCTGTCAGCTCTTCTATCAATGTCTCTGTTGGCAGAGTCCTGGGAATGCCACGAAACACCACCTTCAACAGTTTCACCGCTCCGGTCGGAAAAGTGTAGTTGAAGGAGAGAAGTGACGGCCACAAAGTCTTCGGTAGTAGTCATGCTGAATTTGATTTTGTCACCACCTGCGGTTTTCGCAGCGAATGGGCTCTTGATGACATCTGCCACCCGATCATGAAGGGTCTTGTAGTTTTCTGCGAATTCCACTACAATAGGTGGTATGGAGTCGCATCTCGGCTCCTTTCGCGGCGTGTCGTCAACAGTCAAGGCAGTGAAACGATTTTCTACTTCCATCGCAGCTGGGTCCAATGAAGGTGGGGGCTTTGCTGTCTTCTTCGGCATTATGAAACCTTCCTGGTCTGGCTGCCAATTCTGGGTGCGAGAGCGACGCCCTTTGACTCCATTCCGCCCGGAGACCAAGGCTGCAGTATTGTCAGCGGCTTCGATGGTCTTCTTCTTTTGTACCTTGGCATTCTTTGGTTTCTTGGCTGAACCAAGTTTCGTCACTGCCAGGCTGACTCCAGTAGATTTACGCGTCTCATCCTTCCTGTAGTTGACGGCGCGT
The DNA here is from genome assembly GCA_031002005.1 of Vandiemenella viatica. Lineage (NCBI taxonomy): Eukaryota > Metazoa > Arthropoda > Insecta > Orthoptera > Morabidae > Vandiemenella > Vandiemenella viatica. The sequence continues at coordinate 70,667,667 of JARYHS010011408.1, forward strand.
GGCTGTTTATTGTTGGTCCTCTCTGGTGGAGTAGTGGAACGCTTTCTTGTGTTTAAATCTTTGCTCACCGCATACACGTCACCATGTATACGCTGAATGTTGAACACAGCGGCTGGCATAGCATCTTCATCCATTTCGATATCCTTATCCATTTGCTGATTCGTTGCACTTGTCACAACGTCCGCTGGCAAGGCCGAGTTCAATGAGGCCCTCGACGTGCATGGCGCTGAAGTGCAGAGCGGCCTTTCCTCGTCACCCATCCGTGCGATCCCTCTGGGCACTAACTGATGAGTGGCCGAGCTTAATTCGCTGCCTGCAGTCGCGAATCAGTTATTCAACTTCGACACACAGTTAATTTCTTGTCACTTTTCTAAACAATACCTATATTTAACAATCACACATTCACTCAAAAATGCACACACGTAGTCAATTATTTTCAAAAGTCATCACCAATAATCACACTCACTAAAATCACACGTCTCCCATTTAATAACTACCTAAAACTGTTTTCTTTAATACATGTGTAACACTTTAACCTGTAGTGCATTAGATTTCTATATATAGCTAACTGTAATAACTTCGACTGTGAGAAGTAACTTCTTTTTCGTTTGGCGTGGTCAAGTATAAATAACATGACGAATTGAATTTAAATGCGATGGTGGCAATTTTTCTAGCCACGTAATTACAACTTTTTTTTTAGATGCTTTATATTAGCTTGACCCGTATATATGTAAGAATGAATGTAATGAAATCTTTCAATCCAATTTTACCCACGTCCGGACGTCCGAATTGTTTGAAATTTTGCACACGGGTTATATTGTTCAACCCTGAATATAAGGACTAATATGCGCTATGATTTATTTTGATGCAGCATCTGGAAGCTCAGAAATAAAGTGAAATGCACCTTTCTGTCTTTTTTTTCTTTTCTTCTTCTTCTTTTTTCTTGCGGTCGAAATGTCATCTGGGTTACGTACCAAAGGCATCGTATTTTTCTTGACTGAAGTTATTGGGATCTGAAACTGATATCCGTCATCAAAAGCTATTTAATTCATTTCTGAGAGTCGTTACGCCACTGAATCTCTCGCCATATTTGCAACACTCTTGACTCTGCGGTAATTAAAAATTAAGATGTCAAATGTGCTCCATAACCCTTTTGTAAAATAAGACACCAAGTTACTGGAAACAGCTAGTGTATTATAAAATGCTTAAATTAGCAAAGTAGAAAAGTTGAGAACTAAAATGCAAAATCCATATGGTAGTTGTCAAATGCGGATATGGAAGCAGTGCAAAGGGGCATAGTTAGGTTAGTCTGTAGAAATTATCGTAAAACATTTTCAGAAGCCAATATGCTGGGTTCGTAGTTACTGGAAAACAAAGGTGGATGAAGAGATTTCAGCTGTGCTTGTACAGTGTATGGTATGGTTTGTTTACGGTAATTATTTGTGGCCACCTTATCAAACGCAAAAAGGGAGAAAATTATTGAATATTTCGCGGTTTTACAATTGGTGCCATTACACACAATTATTTTTTTTTCTTTTGTAACGAAGTTAAGGCTTATTACCCAGCTCCTCTTGTTTAAATTGTTACGGTAACCATTTATTTGTTGATTTTGCAGAAACATGCAATAAGCGCACAGACTGGTTGGCTCAGTGTGGTACAACGTCTGAACTGTGTCTCACTGCGGTCCTGTTCGCATAACACAAACAGCGATTGGAGTGGGGTACAGTGGTGAGTACGATGATACAGGAAAATCAGGAAATTTTCCGTGCTTCGAAATAAATTACAAAGAGGCTCAGGTATGTTTAACGGCACGTTATTTTCAACTGCTTACCTAAACGATCCTCTAACCACTATAACTTATTACAAGCTTTAAACTTCTATAATTCTGTGCTCCGCCTTTAGTGCGATAATAGAGTTCTTTATATTATGGCTGGTCTTATGGAACGGTCTGGTGGCTTAGTGCTTAAGGCGTCTGACTAGAGAACGAGAGGTCCCCGCTTCGAATCCAAGTGTCGGTTGGGATTTTCAGAGACTCAAACTGATCTTCTCCTCTGGCACTACTTGCTGTGTAAGGTGAAGTACAGCTGAACGCTTCCGTGGTTCGAATCCCGTGTTAAACTGTAGATCCCCTTTACCCGGATTACTGAGTTAGGTTATATAGCCACAACAAGAGACGCATTGCGCGGTGAATCGAAAACTGTCACGTGGCGGCAGAACAGTCCTTTGGGATCTCCTAGCCAACAATGCGATGATTTGATTTTTTTTTTTTTTTTTTTGTCTCTTGAGCAGGAAAGTTTTAATGTAGTTTTCAAGCTCTTTATTACCAATATTCGCTACGGCTGCTAAGACTGCGTCGATTTTTATTCCGTTTCTTCCTGAAGGAGACCTGTAATATTTGTATTCTTTTCACTATCCCTGCGGAAGATTTTGCCAAGCGATATCGCATATAATTAACTTTAGATAAAAATTGTTAACGGTCCACAGTCATCTAAACGATACTGAATATAAGTTTGTGTGCTCGGCTCCCTATTTGCCCTGAGATTTCAACACCATATTATAAATGACCGGTAATGAGGAAAATAAATCACCATAAGAGCAAAAAGCAGTATTAGAATACCAGAACACACAATGCGTCTGCTCTATAATCTACTGTCTCAATGATCTGCTGCAACTATAGATAAAATGTGCAGCTGCATTACGGTATTTTTGAAGCAGATTATATGTTACATCCGACGTTTCAGCTGACCATTTTCTTATGACGACTTCAACTGTCACTGACTCAATATCGTCACAAGTCATAACACCCTATTTGAAAACAACTACTTCTTCCCAAGTTTCGCTTCTAGCCTTACGTCTTGCCCACATCGAAGTCATTATAAGTGGGGAAGGACTGGAGGCACTGAAAGAGTAGGAATTACGTCATAGTCTTTTGATGGAACCATTCACCTGGTACGATTCCGACAAAAGATCTAAAAGTTTAGTCAGAAGAAGCTAAGTTGAGTGTCTTGACGCCGAGTTATGTAGTTGAATGGACTGTAGACATGGAAACCAAACACAAATTTTCAAATAAATGTAGCAATTTATCCGCAATGATACAAGTGCAACGCCTTAATTTTGTAATTTTGAGTTCAAGATTTGCGATCTGGCGCACCTCTTAGAAATAAAGGTAATTTCAACGGTTCAGTAATTACAGTGCAAACACCCCCGTGTTTGCAGAATGATCATTGTAAATCTCTACTCTTCACGATTAGTTCACCAAATAAGCAGTAGGGACGTTTTTGAGTTGAACATTAGTAGTTATCTGCTGAATGATAGGCTTAGCACACGAGTGAACCGTCCATTAAAGCTATTAAACCAAATGACGGGAGCACGACTATAAGCCTGAACCGTCACGCGACGGCGCTGCATGGTTCACTTTCTGCGATGAGCCAATTGTTTTGATAGAGAATGAGGCCAGACTTTCCAGGCACACTAGGTGTTTGAGAGGCATGTTGTCCAGCGATCAGCTACCGCAGAAGACAACCGGAAAATCGTTCAAACAAATGGTAATGTAGCAATCATACTACTTTCTCCGCATTAAAGCGCTCGAGGGAAACCAAAAGGAACGTACAGACTAGCTTAACACCGTACACACCAGCAAGAGAAAATACTATGTTGAAACAGAATCTGTTTCAAGATATCCAATAGGTCTACGGCTTTCGTCATAGATCAAGCAGTCTTATTTTTACTCGTACTCGAAACAAAAGTGTTTTTCTTTGATCGCCCTTCTCTTTCAGTCTTGTTCTTTCAATTTCGGTAAAAAAAAAAAAAGAAAAAAGTAAACGGATGGCAACCACAGAAGCCAGCTTTAGACGTGTTTCTTCATGGGCCACAAGAGGCGAACAAGACAGCATGCAAAGTACACGCAGACAGTGAATGCTGAACGGGGGAAGGGTGAAGAGAGTGCTGGGAATGTACAGGGCATATGTTGGTGATTGGGCGTGGAGGGATATTGGTCGAAGAATAGTGCATGGAAGGGGAAAGATGACCATGACCACAAACTGGCACTCGATTTCATGCATAAGGGAGTGGGAAAATATTATTTTGTGGGTAAGGGTGTCAGGGATTGTAAAAAATTATCAAGTGAAGTGATTAATAATTATCAAACAACGCGGAAAGAATTTAAAATTAAAATTTGTAAATCACAAAATTAGATGGGGGAGGAAATTAACAGTTAAATTATATAAGATAATTATAAAATAAAATAAAAAGGAATTCCCACTGTGCTCCACGGATTTAAATTAATAATTATAATAATTATTGTTATTGTTATGTGTTTCCTGATTTTGTTTGTGTGCTTTTTTCTTCAAGATATATGCTCAGTGGTTTTATGTAATTTAGTTTTGTCGGTTCGCCACCCCAGAGTTTATAACTTTGTATTTTAGCATAGAATTGTGTGGTGAAATTTCCTGTTTTCTTTTTAATAATAATTCTTCGGGTTTTTTTTTCTTTGAAAACAAAAACCGGAATAATTATCACATTTGGTAGTTGGGGAGTGTAACATCACAGTTACCTTCCGCTGGCTACGAAGTAGTGCCTGAGAGACGTAGGAACACATTGTTTCGGAGTCAGTCGGTAGCCGGCACCGCCGAAGCACGATCGGGATTATTACGGAGTGCTGCTAGCGGTGAGCGGTATAGTTACGAGTAGTGCAATTCAGCGTGTGCGAACTTTGTTGAAGAAGAACTGTATGTCGTCGATAGGAACTGTGATTATAAAAGTGAAGTTTGAACAGTATTTAAATGAACATTGAACGTCAAGTGGATGATTTAGCTGGAAGGAGATATGAATTATAATTTTCCTTTTGTCTCAAGAACTCTGTAACATTTCAGATACGAAGTTTCGATTAGCCTTTACTTTGAAATTTGATGGTGGCCAAACCGTTCACAAGTGTTAACGTGCTTTGTCAATAAACCTGTCGCTGACGTAATTTTTCTTATTAATGAACTTAATTACCTTTATTAACTGTTCTTATAATTGCTGCTTAGGACGGCTTTGGTTTCATCATCTGGCGACCGATGGCACAACGAACTAAATTAGTTTGCTCCTAGAACTTTCTCTTTGAGAGAACTTATTTTTTTGTGAGTATTAATATACCACTAATTATAAAAGAGCAGCATAAAAAATTCTTACATGACTTACCGTGATCATGACTGAAAATATATTTTATTAATAATAAACTGTTCTTACACCATCCTAATGTAAAATAGCATCTCCTTTTCAAACTTCATCACGATTGGAATAGTCGTTTAGCCCAAGAAACGTAACAAACAAACAGACAGAGTTACTTTCGCATATATAATATTAGTATAGATATCGCAAATTTCCATCAATTAATACCAAATGCTTCACGCCTTCGAAACTCATAGAGACAATGGCTCAGAAAATAAAGTTCTAGTATCTGCACTGTCATTATTTGAGGCAATAAACAGGAAACTGGCGAATCATTCATTGTAGCTTAGATACAAATAACAACCGTCGTAATCTATACAATGAATAATTCGCGACAGTTGGAACTTAAGAATGTATGTAGTTACGAAAAATACGTAGTACGCCATCTTTACGTTATCTTTTCACGAGAGTACAGCAATATCTCCACATTTGCAGACCTTTGCTGACATTTTGAATATTCTCAGCTCCACGATAACCTGTCTGAAAGACAGACATTTATTTTATCGTACTCACTATCTTTCATCGTAGAACTTGATTGTTATAACAGTACACGAAAGAGATACATGCACTTCAGGAATTGCAATGACATTCAAAACAGAAGGTAGAAAAGGCTGAAAGTTTGATAACGATCGGACTCAAGGATGCTGTGGTTTGCATCTTTGCTAATAATAGCCGACAGCATCGCAGAGAATAATAATATTGGTGCCATTAAACCTGGTTGAATTAGCCATATGTAGGTTAGTGATCATACTATCTACCTTAACAGTATCATGAGTCTAGTGATAATTCATACACGTCAACATATTATCAACTTCAAAAACTTTTGAGAAAATCTGGGAACTCAGTAATCGATGTATTAAATGTTTGTATCAGCTCTGACCAACGCGGGATTATGATTTCGCTTTGCGCTTTCCAGTTTTGTCAGTAGGAATAGGAAAAATCTGTTAGCGCAATGCAGAAGTCGTTCCATGTTCACATTAGTCTCATCCTGGTTGCATCTGCACTCTTCTCAAAGTAGATAATGAACTTGAATAAAACGAAGAATATGTGTTACATCATGCACGTTTGTGAATTTAATTTTAAAAGAACTTCACAGAAGAGTTTTTAACTCGCTATTCCCATTAGTCTACAATTAGTTAAAAAATATTGGTTTAGATAAAGAAATATGGTGAAATATTTTGAGAAGTTCTGGGTTCCGAGTTTTTATTGTCATGTTGGAGTTAAACCTCTGTAATGAGGGAAATCTCTCCTAAAATAAACTTGGATAAAGGAAGAAAATAAAAAAGATACTGACCCAAGGAACGTATATTTCACCGCTGTGTCGTTTCTTGACCTGATTCTAGCAACAAATGACCTCCTAAATACGGCGTCTTCACAATTTTTCTGCATTGGTTTCAAAAGTCTGACCTGATTCAAGGTTCTGTTTGAAGAAACACTATATTCAAACAAGGGCACATAAACACATATACAAACGCAAGCACTACCAACTAGTGTCATGAAACCTAATTAATGTCATATAACAGTGGAATAGAAACTGTGAAATTAATTTTAAACGACATTTTTGATCATAATTTCAGGGGAGACATCTCGATATTCTAGCGTGATTAAATCAAAATAACTTATTCTATTTAATTTAATTTAATTTAATTGCAATGGAGCACAGGCTCCGGTGGCAATTTCCCTACACACCCATCTTCCCCCTATCCTGCACCTACCTACATTTGCCCTCTACAAATTTTATCTTTAAATTCTTTCAAAGTTTTCGGTAAATTATTCATCATTTCTCTTGGTAACTCATTCCAATCCCTGACATCCTTACCTAAAAAAGAGAATCTTCCCACACCCTTGTGCCTGAAATCGAGTGCCAGTTTGTGGTCATGGTCATCTTTTCCCTTCCATGCACTACTTTTCATACCTATTGCAATATCTTTCCATGCCTCATCGCCAGTATATGCCCTGTACACTCCCATGACCCTCCTCATCTTCCTCCTGTCTTGCAATGAATCCCATTCCAGCTCCTTTATCATATCCGTCACTGATTGCATTCTGCGATAATTTCCAGAAACAAATCTAGCAGCCCTTTTTTGCACCCTCTCCAACTCCTGTATTTGATACGTAAAATGAGTGTCCCATACTACACTACCATATTCGAGCAATGGTCTGACCAAAGTTTTGTAACCCAATTCCTTGACTTCTCTCGTACAGCCCCTCATCACTCTCTCCAACAAGTGCAGAACTTTGAAACCTTTTCCTACCACCTGTCCTATGTGTCCTGCCCAGTTAAGTTTGTTATCAAAAGTAATTCCAAGATATTTACATTTCAAGTCTTCAGCAATCAATTCTTTCCCCACCTTATATTCATAATTAACCTTTTGTTTTTTATTTGTGTATCTAATAAGCTGACTCTTCTTTGCATTTATCTTCATTCCATGTTTACCAACCCAATTAGATATCCTGTCAAGATCACCCTGCAACTGTTTACAATCCTTGCTATAATCGTGTATAGATAATTTTGTAAATAAATCCGTCGAAAACAACTGGTTTGGTGAATTTTGTTTTTTATTTAATTCCCCAGACGCGTTTCGCCCTTGTGGTGTAGGGCATCTTCAGTGGCTGTAAAGTGTTTTTACATGTGTTGTTACAATAATTATCTACAACATAACTCTTAATAAATATGTATATACATATGTACACACTGTACTCACAGATATAATGGTATTCCTTTACATGTCGGTCTGGAACAGCACTTCACACACTTTCACATAACTGATCATTACAGTTTTCTTTAAACTATTGTTACACTAGTTGTTTTTTTTCTGTTGCACTTGTTCTTAATGTTAATCTTTTCTGTTTATTTACACATGTGTGTTACACACGGTTTGTTTTGATTCTACCAGATACTTACAGTAGTGCCAACTTAGTTTCCGTTGTTATTGTTTCTGTGTTGTACCTCCTATTAAATTATCTATCTGGTTTTTTTTTTTTTTTTTTTTTTTGTGCTGAGGTACTGTTTGTAATTATTGTGTTAGTGAATGTATTCGTTTTCTTGTTTTGAGACTATTTTTTGTGTTGTTAGTGTGTTGTATAGTGTTTTATTGGTTAAATTCGTGAATTCATTTATTATTGTTTTTTTTATTGCTATCGATTTGTGTATATGTTAGCTTTCCTGAAATGTTAGTAGATGATTTTTGTGGTTATTGAATTGTAATATTTTCATTTCTGTATTTATATTGGTAGGGGGGTGATTATTGTCTAATAAATGTTCAGCAAATGTGGAGTGATTTGTGCAGCTTATTGCTCTGATGTGTTCTTTATATCTTATGTTAAAATTTCTGGATGTCTGTCCTATGTATACAGCCTGACATAAGATATAAAGAACACATCGGAGCAATAAGCTGCACAAATCACTCCACATTTGCTGAACATTTATTAGACAATAATCACCCCCCTACCAATATAAATATAGAAATGAAAATATTACAAATCAACAACCACAAAAATCATCTACTAACATTTCGGGAAAGCTACCATATACACAAATCGATACCAATAGGAAAAACAATAATAAATGAATTCACGAATTTAACCAATAAAACACTATTCAACACACTAACAACACAAAAAAATAGTCTCAAAACAAGAAAACGAATACATTCACTAACACAATAATTACAAACAGTACCTCAGCACAAAAAAAAACAAAAACAAAAAAACCAAAAAAAAAAAAAAACCCAGAGAGATAATTTAATAGGAGGTACAACACAGAAACAATAACAACGGAAACTAAGTTGGCACTACTGTAAATATCTGGTAGAATCAAAATAAACCGTGTGTAACACACATGTGTAAATAAACAGAAAAGATTAACATTAAGAACAAGTGCAACAGAAAAAAAAACAACTAGTGTAACAATAGTTTAAAGAAAACTGTAATGATCAGTTATGTGAAAGTGTGTGAAGTGCTGTTCCAGACCGACATGTAAAGGAATACCATTATATCTGTGAGTACAGTGTGTACATATGTATATACATATTTATTAAGAGTTATGTTGTAGATAATTATTGTAACAACACATGTAAAAACACTTTACAGCCACTGAAGATGCCCTACACCACAAGGGCGAAACGCGTCAAACCAGTTGTTTTCGACGGATTTATTTACAAAATTATTGTTCAACAACTGCGGGAAGATGGCCTATCACCATATTAATATCGTGTATAGATATTGCAATGAAGATTTCTCGGCTCTGCCACCATATGTTGTGATTGAGATTTTCAGCGTGTTAAGAACATCAGAACACAACAGAATGCATGATGAAAACGTTCTGTTTTTATCACATGACCAACGATACACCCGAGGAAAGTTAATTTATTCGATAAGCCCATGAATCGCCCGTTCACGTTATTTTTGTGTGGATGCTTCCGCCGTATTAATTCAACAAGAACCAAAAGAAGAAACAACGGAATTTCGCTGTATCGAAGAAATGTTGTTTTAGCAGTGCAGAGGGTGCATATAACACCTCGTTTGATGTAGGTTTATTAGCAAAGGCGATTGAATAAGAGAGAAGGTCGTCTCTGGATTAGCCTTGACTGTATGTAAACGTAAATATCGGCGATCAGGTGTACTGGTGAACCGGCCGTTATAATTAGCAGGTGTTCAGCGGCCTCACCTCCGGGATGAAGTACTGAGCGCCTCTCACACGTGAGGTAATAACTAACCCAGAACCAGCGGACGGTGAGCTTCGCGCACAGCGGATTACCTCACTGATTGCAGGGGGTTATTGGAACTCCTCCTCACGCACAATCGGCTTACACGTAACAGGCACGTGCACTATAATCGACCGAAGAGCGCTGGACTAGAAGCAGCTGGATGGTATTTCAAACACAGTCTATCTGAGACGTGTAATTTCTGTGTAATTTCACACTTATAGCGAAATAAAATGCCAGCACTGAACAAACAGACGAATAAATTTCCCACTGAGCAGTCAGTTACCCCTCGGTCTGCAATCTTACCTTCATAATAACATGATTCCGAATTTGGCACATCGAGTATTGTCGAAATCATCTTCGAAACAGCAGCTGAGACGGGCAGCGAATACACTGCGTATCGAACATTCGAGGCTTGAAACAAGCGGAGAAATGTATTTTTCCGGGAAGCTGAAGGGCTGTCCAGTGAGAATGCTGGTGTGACTTTATATGCGGTACATAAGATGCAAGAGGCAATTAGGAACTGTAAAATTTAAAATTAAGTAGTTAATATAAAATGAATGGATGAGTCTCCAAATGACATGGTGATTTATGAATATATTAATAACCTTGGATGCAATCAACCTTTAGTTGCGAAGACTAAAAAAAAATTAATGATAATTACTGAGAAATTTAAAAGCAAAAAGGCGGGTAAATTATACAGGGTAGGAATTTTTTTTCGGATAAGCAATTGGGTCATAGCATTAGCTATTCCCCCCTCCCCCCAATTCTAGTACCCAGGCCTAGAACGTACTACCAAAACGAATCCCTCATCAAAGACTGAGAGCTCCTTGAAGGAACTTTTCTCGTTTAGTGTCAGTTCTGTAACATAAGCGCTAGTGCAATGATTCCCAATTACTTTCTCTGGAGTACCACTTCAAGAAAGAGCTCAACCACAAGTATCCCTGACAGCTGAAATGATAAATAAAACATAAACCCAGTTTTTCGAGATTTATTAAATTTTAATCCGATAACAAATTTTATAAAAAAAATCTCCAAAACTACTGTAATAATAATGAAAATCACAAATGTTTATTTAAGTTTAATAGGGGGGAAAAGAGCATGTTTCTCTTTGCATAAATCTGAGTTTCATTTTCGAGTTGAAGACGGTGCCGGTGTTTGGTATTCATCTTTTTTTTATTTATTTATTTATTTTTTGGTCAGTCGACCATTTCACCAACCTTTATTATACATTTGATCCTGTACATTGATTTACCATACATTGATTCTATTAGATGGTTTTAATGTTTGTCATGTCCGAATATCAGCACTCGCAAAGGTGGCAGTGAGGTGAGGCTGGAGGATGTGGAGAAGCAAACGGAAGAAGTTCAGAAATTTCCTATTCTTTACGATCCTACGTCATTTTGGTGTATCTGATTGCCTTAAAAAGTTCCTTCTTTCTTCAACCTCACTTCGAGTTTTATCAGAAGATCGTAAAATTAAGATTGCGTCGTTCTAAAATATTCATAAAATTTAGTTTCACCATCCATCAGATGCTGTGTCCCAACTAACTTTTACCGAAATTTTCGACACTGACTCCGCGAAACAACAGCGAGAAAATGTTAAAGGAGACTGAGTAGGAGAATGTCCATCACACGTGAGAGGCGAGCCGTCACTATAAATAGGACGAGTGTCGGTGCGGTGACGAGTCGGCCCAGTGACGGTCGAGTGTGGCGGAAATTAAAAGTGCAGCACCCAGATACGAATAGTGGAACTTCAGGAAACTTTGTTGATATATCCAGGGTCGTACCCAGAAGAAATGATAGAAAATAGAAATGGATCAGGCTAAATTTATTACCTTTAGATAAAGTTGTCAGTAAGAAGTACGCCCATCTGGAACACCTATACATTCGTGGACCCTTGCAGTTATTGAGTCAATAAGTGTTCTGATATTTCTCTCTACGTCTGCATGTCTTATGTTGCACAGTTTGTGCTGGGCGACCATGTGATCTAATGTGTCTGGTCCTGTCATCCCAGACATGCTCTATTGGGGACAAATCTGAGCACCGTGTAATCCAAATTGTGTGCCAGGCTTGTGTTGTGATAGCCACAATATAAGGAGGGGCACTATCCTATAAGAAGATGCGATTTGGATTGTGGACATGAAGGCTATCACAATAGGGTGCAGCACCACATCCACATAGTGGTGGGCTGTCATTGTGCCTTCAACAACAACCAGCTTTGTCCTGCTGTCGAAACTGATTGCCGCCAAACCATGACACCAGTGGCTGTACCTGTGTGACGTTCTGAAATCACAGCAGGGTAAACCGTTTCTCCACTACGCCTGCTTACATGTTGTCGATTATCACTTTTCCACAGACAGAATCGAGACTCGTCTCTAAACACAAATGTACGCCATTCAAGTTTCCCTTTGCGTTTTGCTTTACACCAGGTTAGAAGACGCTAGCAATGAAATCAGGTTAATTGAACACTCTGCATAGCGGTCAGATAATATAACCCAGCTTCAAGCAATTGGTTTACAATTGTCCCGGGGTGACTATCTCTGTAGCCACCGCTTGGATCTGGCCTGTATCACTCGTCTGCCAGCAACATCCACCCACGCAATTTGGCGGTCCTTATGTGCTGTTGACCTGTATGTACCTGTGCCTGTTCTAGGAGTACTGGAGCCTTCTTTCATGCACTGTGTAACAAGTCTGTATACTCACATTGCACTTTGGCCTATCCTTCGGGAGATTTCGCGATACGATGCACCTATTTCAAACACGCCAATTCTCCGACATCTCTCACAGTTGGACATTTGGGTGTAGAGTGTCGTCACTCTTTGCCTTGGCATACTTGGTCAACAAGAACTTGTGGACAAAAAGTGTCATGTTACACTGTTCACCACTTATACGCTAAAAGAATTATCAATTTCGCATAATAAATAGCCCCGTAATTCTCATACCATTACAAGTAAAAGTTACAATTTTTAATCATTTAATACTCTTCGTACGGCGATACTTGGGGCCAAATGTCATTCGTTTATCACAACTCCGCCTGGGTGCAGCACTTTTAATTACCGCCAGTGTAGGTACTGTACATGCCATATTCGAAAATGCGTGCGGACTCGCCTGAATCTTGTGATGCATCTGTCGTAACTTTAACAGATTCCAAGAATCGAATTTTAACACAATTTTCTGTCCTTTATTACCGAAAAGCAATCAGTGCTTTACTTCTGCTGCAAACAATCAATATATAATGTTACAGATCATTGAAATCCAGTGGAGTAGTTCTGTACTACTCTTCATCGTTAAGGAATTAACCAGTAAATTCTAAATTATATGTATTTTAATTGAGAAGCTTTCATGGAATCCGTACATTTCAACTTATAGTTTATGGAGTTGGGATGGTATTTACGGATTCGTATGTTTCCCATTTACAGATATTGCCGTGATCTCAGTTTGCTACGTGGCTTTAGTGTTATTAGGTATCAGCAGCTGGTAACAGATGAACTGGCTGTAGCGTAACACAGTTGTAACGAGCTGATGTTGGTATTCTTTTTTTGCAGGTAAACACAGTCAGACGACAGAGTGGTGAATGGCTGCCTTTACGAGCTCACGGCGTAAGAATGACTTAACACTTGCTGCCCCGCAGTCGCAATGACTTTCATCACTGTTCAACATATTCAGCGATACATCATCTAAGTAGGTCCAGCACCTAAACGTTGAAAGTGGTAACAATAATAACACGGTTTTTTTCTGACATCAGTTTCTCGATTGCTCTGATACGATCCCCCATCCCTTCCCATCTGGGGCTAACCTCTTCATCTCAACATACTCCTCACAACATACATCTTCAGTTATCTGCTTGATGTATTCTAATCTTTGTCTACCTTTACAGTTCTTTCCTTCGACTGATCCCTCCAGCAACAAATTAACCAATTCCGCGTGTCTTAAAATGTGACCCACCATCCGACCTCTACTTTCTGTAAGACTCTTCCACAAGCTCCTTTTCTCACCAATCATTTCCGAAACTTCATTTCGTACATTATCTGTCCACTTAATTTACAGCATCCTACTATAAATCCTTCTACATTTTAAATGCTTCAGTTTTCCTTTATTCTAATATTACTAAAGTCCACGCTTCGCTACTATAAAGTGCTGTGCTCCACACATACAGTTTTAAAAAGTTATTTCTGAATCTTAATCAATATTTGAAACTAAAAGGTTTCTCTGTTTCATGAAATCTCCTTCCGCTAGTGCTGTTCTGCTTTTAACATCATTCCTGCCATTCGCCCATCAGCTGTAATTTTACTTGCTAAGTGTCAGAATTTATTTGCTTTTTCTATCGCCTCCGATCCTATTTTTATATTTAATCCACTGTTACTGCTATCATTTCTGCTACATTTCATCACTTTTGTTTCTTTTAGTTTATATGTAGTTCAAAATCTTGCTTCAATATTTCATTCATTACATTCAGTAACTTCTCAACATCTTCAGTCTGTTTTGCTAACAGGACGATGTCATCAGCAAATCGTAGCATACTGATTTTTTTTTTCCTTGAGCACTTATGCCACTTTCAATTTTCTCTTTTATTTCTTTTACTGCTTCCTCTACATACAAATTGAATATTAATGGAGATAGACTACAACCTTGTTTCATAACCTTTTTAGCTGATGAATATATCTAATGATTTTCTACTTTTATTATAGCAACTTGGTTCTTATATAGATTATAAAGCATTCTTTTGTGTCGATATTTTACACCTAACTTCATTAAAAGTTTGAACACCTCGTCCCACTTAGCATCATCAAAAGATTTTTCTAAATAAAAAAATGCCATAAAAGTATGTTGTTTTTCTTGTTGCATCCTTCAAGCATTAATCTTAACATGATACTGAATATTTATGATTTGGAGTAACAAAGGCTATTTGAAAATGTTTTAAAGTAAGTGAGAAGTTTTCTTCACATCAACAATAACAAATATTTACTTATGTATGAACTCACATGGGAAAAATACCATTTAAGACGATAGTTTATTTCTTTAAAACACATTGATATTTTTAAAATATTAAAAACCCATTGGAGTGAATTAATTACCACTCTTGGTAGCCTAAACAGCTGCAAAGGAATAAGAAACTTCTTTATTTCTGTCCCCCTCACCTTTAAGGTCTAACGCTTCGTCAACGTCGAGGTCATTAGAGGCAGAAGAGGATCTGGGACGAGAGACTGGAAGAAATTGTGCTATTGCCTTTTGTTGGAATCAATCCGGCAGCCGCCAAAAGTTTCGAGAAACAGTGAAAAATAAAATTTGGATGGCCTGGTGGGAATTTAAGCCAAGGTCCTCCCGGAGCCCAGGCCTGTATGTTACTGCTCACCCACCTGAGTTGGTCCCGTGACTACAACCCCAGAAAAAGTTAGCTGCGATGATTTCTCCCTTGCCTTCTCCAATGTGAATAGTGTTGGTAAATATAGGTGTCGGTGACTGAAACGATGTGTGTGCTTAGATGCGTTTTAGATCAGAGAGGAGAGAGTTAAACCGGGAGCTAGATATTCGGGCCTGCTATTCCAAAAACACAAGGTGGTCACCAAATTTAACGTTCCCAGTTTATATATAAATCAGCGTCGACACTGTTGTGGATCCTAACACCAAACGCTCTGCGGAGAGGTCTGTGATTCAGCGAAGAACTTGGTACACAAAATAATGATAAGGACGTGTTCATAACCTCCTTCTCCACACTGCTCGCCTAGTCCTTAACGATGTTACTTTTTTCACTTCCTGGTTTAGAACCAGCTAACCGCGCGTCTTAGCACATTGGCCACCGAGACTATTGAAGACTGGTTTATGGCACAGTAAAGCAGAGGTTGTAAATCTTAGTTTGGCCCATGGAGGAAGGAATAATATGGAGACGACGCAAGAGACCTTTACCACGCATGGGAGTGAAGCAGGCCGGCGGAGGAGTGGGGGGGCATGGCCGGAGTGGTGGGGGCTTGACCGCTTCCCAACAAACACGGGGAGTATGTACAAACACCTCAAGGGGACTGTAGGATAAACGTGACGCCGCAATCTGGTGATGGATTATTATGTAACTCGATGAGACAAATAAAAAATGAAGAATAAAATTTTTTGATATCCTGCTTAGTTTTCGAGATATTCTGTCTCAAATGTGAAATGGTTTTGGTTGAAATTCAGAAGAAACAATTATTCAAAGTCAAATTTTATGATGAATTTTTATTTAAAAAGACGAGATAAATAAAAAATAAAGAGTAAAATTGTTCGATATTTCACCTAGTTCTCGAGATATACTGTCTCAAAAGTGAGGTGTCTTGAGTTGAAATGCAGAAGAAAAATTTCGCAAAAGTCAAATTTAATGATGGATTCTGATGTAACACGACGAAAAAACTCGATAATAAGGAATAAATGTTTTCGATATCTTGCTTAGTTTGGGGGATATACAACATACAAATTGAGGGGTTTAGGTTTGGATGCAGGCTGGACCAAAAATTAATTCTGTCAAAGCCACAATGATTACATGGTTGACATGCAGAATGGATATTTCAGTTTTATTACTACCACTTGTGGTTAGTCTGAAATGTCTCCTAGACCAGAAAAAAAGTAAGAGGACCCACTCTAGGGATGAGCAACCCAGACATTTTGTAGGCTGGTACCAGAAATAAAATGTTTATTCAGTCACCTTAATGAACATTCTCTTGATCAAGATGTGTTGTCTAATTTCACAGCCCTACTTATTAGGACCAGTTAGATTTAGATACGGGGGGGGGGGGGGAGAATGTTGTACAAAAAAAAGAGACTAAATTAGAAACACATTCCCCAAATTGATTTTGTTCAAAGGCCTATAACTTCTTTATTTATGAAGCCCATTTTTATTTCTGCATGAACCTGTTTCGACATAAATAGATGAGAAAGATTTCAAAATCGGTAAAAATAGGTATAGACGTATTTACAAACAGAAACAAGTCTTATATGAAGCTTTAAAAATAACCTAAGTCAATGGCCTGAAATAGCTATTTAAAAAATTAATAAAACTCACAGCTTCTCACATAACAGTTAATTTCATCATCCATTGTCAGTAAAATCAGCAACGTGACGAAAGAAATCGTAATAGTAAATTCACTGAATCGCGAAGTAAAACACGCCCCTTTAAATCTCATTTTAAACACTCGTTAAAAAATAATGCTAGTCTATTATGTGCAAAATAGCAAGGTTTGCTGATTTTCTACACTACACCAAGAAAAATTTGAGAACAAAGTCATCCCATTGAGAGCTATGACTAAATATTTATAGACGTGCTGCAAAGTTTGCGGTGTCTACCGCTCACTTCAACAACGCTAATTACAATTCAACTTACTTATGAAATGATATTCCAGGTTCTTTCCTGTCTGGCCTATTTGTGCAACCGTACGCAACACAAGCTGGCATTTTTAAACACTTATACACAATACTAAATGAAATAATCACTGCATCTACCACAATGTGAACACCTTAATTGTTGGGAAGCGCCATATGGTCGCTGCCGGTGCTGCCACCATGCGGGAGAGTTTAGTGCTTGCTTCACCGATTTAACGTCACTTCTCCTCCATATAATTCCTTCCTCCATGGTTTGGCCGGCATAACGTCTTCTGAGTAGCTTTGACAACTTTCCGTTTCCGCTTAGCTTTATTTACGCTGTTTTTCGTTTTGTTTATAGTATTACGCCCCGTCATCATCGAGATCATTAGAGGCGGAAAAGCACTGGAGGCAAGGGATGGGAAGGGATTGAAGCAACCATCCCCGCATTATTTAAGAACTTAATTCTTCAGTCAGTACCTCTTTCCAGTGTATAGTTACGCATGCATCAGTGATGCAGCCTATTAAACTATTTTCTTACCAAGCCGAACCTTAACTTAACGGAGTCTGGAGTGTGGGTGAATGACGTTCCGGCTTGGAAGTTCTAACGACGGTTCAATTCTCGGTCTGGTCTTCCGATTTAAAGTTTTCCATAATATCCCGAAAACGCTCCAGGCGAATGCCAGCATGGGTCCTTCAGAAGGCTATTACCAAGTGCCTTCCCGACGCGTTCCCCAATGCACTCACAGCTCTAATGTCCTTGTCGTCAATGAGTCTTAAAGTATCCTCTCCACTGAAGAAAATAAAAAAAAACTATCTTAAAGCTTTCTCCTCGATTCAGCATCTCTGTGTTTGTAAACACGTCTGTCAGCCTGATCGCATGGCCATCAAATAAATAGTTCTAATCTCCAAACAAACAGTTATACAAAACTGACAACTTTTAAGTGAATGTCTGATCATTAAACAATTTTACAAGATAAAAGATCTTTTTTCCTCTCATTTTCTTCTTCTGTAAACTTTCAATCTATCCTCATTGATTACTTTTGCTCCTACACGACATCAGTATACCTACGAGCAGCAGTGAGAGGAAAGAACAGAGATGAAAGACAAATACGACATTTCGATTTTTTATGCAAGAGAAGAACAATTCAGGAACTAATGTACCCCCCCCCCCCCACATACGCAATAACTATTTCATTTCACACTCAGTGTATTTAAAGTTAGCAATAATTCATATAACTGTTAAAACTACGAAATAAGCTTACATGGTATAAATTAGTAAGAGAACATACACACTTTATAGGCTGCCAATAAAAACAGTTTGAAAAATAGATTTATGTGGACATACTTGGAAACATTGCCCCTTTAAAATGAAGACCCATATCAAACTCCACTTATCTTAAAATTTAAACCGGAATGAACTATCACATTTGATTAAAAAGAACATGACATCCATAAGTGAACACCCGTTAGTACACAGGAACTTTATTTTTATTTTTTTAAGATCTACCACTCGTCGACTGCGGGTTATTTCAGTCAGCATTCAAGATTTTATATGAAGAACGTGTAAGAAAATACTCCACCGCTTGTAGTACACAGTCATCGAAGAACTCGCCGTTATTCACACACCGTGTAAATGTATTTGTTTGGGTAGGAAAGCGAACTCGCGTCCTTCCTCACACTAAGCCGAATGTTCTCATCCAATCCAGTACTCTCAGCCACAAAAAGCCATTGGTTGAATTCGTAATTGACTTACCCGTACTCGTCGGAGACAAACTAACCACAGCATCTGTAAAGGAAGGCACATGCATGTTACTTTAGTTGTTATTTTGATAATCTAAGTTAAAAAAGGGGGAAAATAGGCGAAAGGAAATAATGTTGCTTGACATATTTCAAAGAAGAAATCTGTCAATATTGCTTTCTATAATAATAGTATCTTATCATCATTATTTATGTGAGAACAACCTGTCTTGCACACAAAATTAATTACGTAAAGTTTCATTCTGTAAGTATATTTCAGTGCAATCATTCCCAGAGTACATGATAGACAAAACTGAAGTATCTTGTCCGAAATAATTGTTGACAACTTCGTTTCAATTTTGTCTACTATAATCTGACCTGGACTACAGGTATTGTTAGTTTTAATTAAAAATTGTTTCCGAAAATAAGGCAACAACGAGACGTCTAGCTTCTACTATTACTCTATTTGCGTACTGAATTTTTCTGTTATTCAGATTTAACACGGTAACGCATGGCAGCAATATGTGTCATTTCCCAGGTCTACAGCCATTTAAACACCTGGAAACTGTATTTTATGTATACGCCTATTTTTAATGTAATTTGTAGATATCTATCAACACAATACGTACAGTCAATAACCAGTATTTAACAGCAATCATTAGTCTATTAGTAATTGCCATACCGTCAGAAAATCGTCGTAATATGTCTTTTGAGGAAAGCAAGCTGAGATTTTGCCACCTAGAATTTTTCTGTAAATAATTCTGTGACAAATTCATACGCAGTCCCCCACCGAAGACAGCTTGATTTTCTCCAAGTCGACCCACAGTATTCTGTTATTTTCGACACCAGTAATATTTCATGGATATAATCATCATTTAGGAATATTATTTTATCGCTACTTTCCTTGTTTTCAAATTCGATACACCGTTATTCACAGTTGTGACGTGTTACCCCATATATATCAAAGTTTTCATTTTGCTAGCTAACAGTACCGTTCGGCAAGGGTCGCTCCTGAACTCGAGCGGATGTGTTTGCTGGATGCAAAGACCGCCCACATTGCTATTAAAGACTGTTTTTGCCTGCTTGTGATTTAAGGCTCCTCATTGCCTATAAATCAAATGTTTGAGAAATTTACATCATTTCACTGAAAAAATTTGCAATTTTAGGACAGAATGTAGACTATTTTTATATTGTTCATTTCGGTTGGAGCCAACATGGATTTATTGTAGAGTGGCGTGTTCAAATGAACTTAAAAATATTCTTAGAATACTTCAGCTTGTTTAATCCTAGTCCAAATATCGAAACCGTTATAAACTGTTCCAATCTGTTTTACTAATGAAAGTAAAAATCCACATCTGATCAGCGATAACTTCGTTAAACAATAAATTATCTTACACCTACGACAAGTGACAGGTCTCTCAGATAAATTAATAATGAACAACCAAATTATTTTCTAAATATTTTTTTATTTTTTTTAATATTATTTATTTAAATGGCTTTCGGCCTTATCAGCCACACAGCCAGGTTCTTTGCGTTTTATGACAATTCATATTTCATTACTTTACAGTTCTATTTACATAGATTAACAATTTACATTTAATTTACTTTACAGTTTTAAATATACATAATTTACTTTATTTTACAGTTCTATACACAACAGTTTACATTGTATGACATTTTACATTTCAATTCCTTTACAGTTCTATATCTATCTGTTTACTTCTTAGTGTTACACTATGATGAGTCGACATGTAATCACTTACTTTATTATATCTCTTACCTGCGCCATAGAGTGTTTATTATACAATTTGTGTGATTTTTGACACTATTTCTTAATTCTTGAAGATTGCGACTAACAATGAGTTTGAATGTTACCTGACTGAGGGACACTTAAATTACGTAACTAAAATTATGATAAATTTCTTTTAGGACATACGTCCATGCACGGCGGTTTAGTGTGATAAACGATGTTATTTATTACCTGATTATTGCAAAGAAGAGACCGGTCGTGGTGGGTGAGCGGTAACGATTTGACGTCGGATTATGGAGGACGTATATTCGAATCCCCGTTCGGCCATCCAGATTTGGATTTTCCATGGTGTCTTCAAATCACTCCAAGCGAATGCTGGCATCATCATCATCGTCAAGGGTTCTCTGCTAAACAGCAGGTCCACGCACAGTGACAGCCCTCTGTTCCACCATTATCTTAGTTTCTATATACCTCCCGTTTATCATTATATCATCCATCATTTTCATCCTTCGCCGACCTCTTCTCTCCGTTTACAATGCTGGGATAGTTTGTACAATAGATTATGGCCGAATTCCTTTCCGTTCCTTGTCCCCAGTCCTATACCTCCTCTAATGACCTTGACGTTGACGAGACGTGAGACCATAAAAAAAAAAAAAAAAAATTGGAATGAAAAGGCAGCATATGTCTGGATGAAACACCGGTGGGTTGTCTGGAGCTTGTTGTTTGTTGGGCCAGCACGACTAGGGGGATAGGGTACCGCACCCCGAGCGTGGCCCCATTGCGGCGATCGGACAAGACCGCAGCAGCTCTAACTGCCGTGCGGATACAAATTACAGTGCTGCGTGCCAGTTTCGTAACGCCTCGTCCACCGGCGATATTACACGGCGGCGTAACAAGAGAGCTGCCACTCCAACACCACGCGGGAGACAACCACTGCAGGCAGCTAGCGCAATATGTCAGTGTTCACTCGGCCACCTAGAGAAACTGCTATGTATTTTTCTGCGTATTTTTCCTGTGAATTTTTTTATATTTTTGAAGTGTCTTTCGTACTAGAGTGAACGAACGATACTATTTTTATAGCATTTACACAGTAAATAGGAACTTAGCCTAAGTTACTCTCACAAACGAATGAATGAAACAAAAACTAATTAATAAACAACAACAAAAATTGTTTCAATGTAATAATGGTGACTCCTCCGTATGTGAATACACCGTCTGACGTTGTCATGATATTTTCATTGAGCCTTAAAGCAATTTAACCTTAAACATTTTGAAACAATTTAAGTATACTCATGAAACAAATATAGTATTCACACTTAGACAAGCATGCATAGAAAACGTAACACGTAACGCAAACTAACTCAAATTACGATGTAGTGAATATTCACTGTTTAACATGAGCTTAAGTTACAGCGTGCATTATCGTAGCTGCTTGCGTCAAATCTATATATTAATACGCTAAGCGAAAACTTTGGAAACATTTTTCAGAATATTGCGCGCACGGAGAAATGTGAGATTTGGCATAGTTAAAGTTTATATGGGGAAGAAGTGCATAAAGCCAAAATGTACATATAATATGTGTTAAAAATACATTAAATTAAATAAAATAAATCATTCGTTGTATACATTCAATTGTTTTTAAGAGGCAACAACACTAAGCGATGTCTGTGATCTTTGGTCAACAGTAAAAAAAAAATTATGAGCATAGTTAAAACATGTTACAGATACATTATTAAATGAAAAATAAATTCGGGAACGTGTGTGTGAGTGAAATCGGATCGGAGCCAACTATATGACGTGTATTTCCAGCATTGAGATACTCTGTGGTCTTTGGTGAAACCAAAGAGTCGAGCTTAATCTCTGAATTTACATAGAAGCAACATTTCGAAACGGAATATATTCGGAATTCATTAAATCGTGATTTAGATATACGATGTTACAATTATGCAGTTCAAATTGATGTAGCTGTAATATGATGGTGAGCCACCATTTGAACGAAATCTGGTAGTTAAAAAAAAAAGTGATTACATGAATGGCAGCAAAGTCTTTATATACTGAGTTTAGCATTACGTCGGAACCTACAAATATTGTCCTGTCGGTATGAAATTTGGTACACACATTCCTTAGGCGATAATATTTGATTTAAAGTGTATATCGTAAGCTTCGAATATGTTGAAATAAGGAAAAATGTGGGTAGATGCACACATGTTATTACGCAAGAAATACACGTTCATAGCTGTTGACATTTATTCCACGTTTTTAAGTCTACAGTATTGAATAAAAACTGCTTTCCACATGCAAATAAAAATCATGTAACAGTTACGATTTCTCTGTGCGGGATGACATATTGTTTTTCAGTGCTGAGATATATGGCGTCTACCGTAACTAATAGCAGTTGTGGTTAGGTTGAAATGCAGCCTGGACCAAAAATTAAGAGTAAGAAACACACAGAAATAATATCGACATGTAATAACGTGTATTTCTTGCTTAATAATATGTGTTCATCTACTCACATTTGAAGTGATTTTTCCTCATTTTCACGCATTCGAAGCTTACGTTGGAATGTATGTACTAAACTTGATACCGATAGGACAATTTTTCAAACGCAATAGAACAAATTCAAGAAACTATTTGCAATAATTATTACTGTGTTACAAACAAAAAATACTAATTAACTTAATGAATTATGGTCGAATTTCGACCACTGGGCGATCTCTAGTTATTATTAAATGCGCATGCGCACTTGATGTTCTGCGAAGAGCATGAAGTGCGCTTGTGGAGAACGTTCCGACGCATGCGCAGTTAACGCGTAACGATAGCAAATTTGTCCCTGCCGTGTCCTAACAAGTTTCACTTCTTAAAATATCATTTTGCCTATTTTCTACTCCAGTAATCGTCAGATTTGACTTCCCATGAAAGAGAAAGTACGGTATTAAAATTATTACCGTCAATATTCTGGTTTTAAATAATACTCAGTCGAGTCGAACGCTCGTGAAATCTGTAGGAAATTGTCAGGTCGGAGTTATAAAAACTGAAGTATTGTGAATAAAAATGTTGCGTGCGCTACCCCTTCCGCCCCCATTGTAAACTGAATGACAGACTAAAGTTCCTTGTTAAAATAATAATTATCTGTACTATTACAAATATGCAAGGGGTTTCCGTGTCTGTTTATTCCTTGGTCCAGTCATAACACAAAAACTATCAAACCAATCTGATGCGTTTTTCAAAGATTTAAACGTTTATGGTTTAGCTTAAATTCTGCGTTATATCAATGTGGCGGGAAAAAAGGGGCAAGAAATGATAATTCGTTCTTACCGAGAATAACAGGTACCACATATTAAATGAACACTCTTTTACGAGATACCCACCAAAGATCACACTACAAGCAGATAAACACTCCACCTTTGGATTCTGTTTGTATTGTTTTTTGATTACGTAACTTTGGTTATTGATTTCTTCAGTTTTCTGGAAAATAGTGCTTCGCAATACACGGAAAACGTTAATCAAACTACTAACTCTCCAATAAGCGTAGCGAAATTGTGCAATTCAATTTACAATTTGGGTTACAAAGATACTGCATTACAAACGCTGACACTTTGCACAACTAGAAAAACAAGAGGCAGACGCATTATTACGCACACCAAGGTCTGCGTGGAGGAAGCAACAGGAAATTAGTAAAGCATTTTCAATTTTAGTAACCAAACAGACAATATAATTTTACAACTTCGATCGCAAACAGTCAATTAAAATAGAAATATTTCAGTTTAAGAGAAGCAAATTTAGACCAAGATGAACAAATGTAACATAAAAATTCGGCAATGTGAATTATTCCATCAAAATAAAATTTTATGTAACAACTGAGGGGCGCTGTGAGACGGACTAGAGAGTACAGAAACACAATTTGAATAAGACTCTCACAAAGCTATTCAGGTTGCCAGTTTGTTAGAACCGCTCAAACAGACTTTTGAGAGTGTTGATTGTAATACCCTGAATAAAGATATTGTTTTACTGAGGATTCGTGCTCACTTTTGAGTGAATTTAAGGTAACTTACTGCCAGCCTCGGTAGCGTAGGGGCTAGAGTGCTAGCTCCGCGTGCCGAAGGCCGCCGGTTCGAATCTGGCCGCGGGCATGGATGTTAAGTGTTGTGTGTCTGTGTGAATGTCCTGTCCGTCCTGTGGCGTCCATACATTGGAAAATACAATATATATACTGGATTACGACTTATACACTGAAAGCTATAATAATTACATTGAGCTGGCTGTATGGCCTCCGTTGCAAAATGCCATTATAAAGAAAGAAAAAAAAAGAAAGATAACTTACTGTTGACTCACTAATGAATTAATTTGGTTAAAGCCACTGCTGGAGATCGGAAGGTCTCAAGGTTCAAATTCTGATTTCTGGTTAAATTTTTACGATCCTTAAACCGGATCTTCACATCTGGCAAAGCTTTGCTTCGATTCATGTGAAGTGCGCTAGAATTCTCCGTGGTTCGGATTCCACGTAGAACTTTCAAGTTTTGATAGTCGCAACAGAGGAGCTTGTGCGGCAATTTGCTTAACAGTTTTAAATGGGACAAAGTAGACTTGCACACTCTCGTTAACACACATTGTTCAATAAATTGCTTTCATAATTTCCGAAACGCCTGAAATGAGGTGAGCACTGGACCAGCTGTAGCAGTGGATACGAGTTCACGGAGGCACTGATGTAAAAGAAATAAGGAGACTTGAAGCAATCAGCCCAGGAATACTAGCAGAATGGACTGTTTCGTTAGTGCTGCACTTATTGTTATTCGTTTTGAAAACAGACAGTTTTCCTGACTAGTACACACTTCTATCGGGCAACTTTTGAATGACGCTTGAATTTTTTTATCCGATTTTAATTTGTATTTTAGATAATTTCACCTATAAATATATAGTAGTGGAGGAATACTATCGCAGCGCTCACAATTTGCCATTAAACGTCATTTTCAATTGCTATTAGAATACTACGTGCTTCACGCAGTAAGTTGTATACAACATAAGCACAATGATCCATCTAGAAACGTAATTTATGCGCAACATAAAGCAGTTGCCTCTTTCGAAATCAGTACCGAGCTTGACATTCACGCACTTCATCAAGCTATAAACGTCTGTAATATCGTGAATAAGCTGGCGCTGAAAGCCGCGGAGCAGCTGTTACCTGCTGTAAATAATTCGCTGCTCACAACTTCCCGGAGGGAATAAATTCTTTACGATCTCGTAAAGTTCCATTAACAACGAGTGAGTTACGAAATTTAGATGTTTCACCTAGCCAGAGCTCCTCAGGCGTATAGATAGGCAAATAATTGTGACGTAATTTATTCGCGGCGTGATACGTAATATAAATTACCGGGGGAAACAGACACCCAGTGTATTTATGGTTGATACCTTGCGAACATCGAACGTAATACACGATATTATAAACTACTGGTAGAAAAATTAATGAAATGGCTAAATGTGATGATTTTATGGGTACGATGGAGACATCAACCATCAGCGGCAGGCTGTCAATCTACCGATGGCTTAGGCAGCAGCGCAGTAGAACAGCTGCCCAGCCTCCTGGCATCAAGTATTGTGCACCTTGTACATATTATAGGAGCACTATCTCACGCTTTATACAGTGTTAGCCTAAATTATTCATTTCGTGTCTAAATACTGTGTACTGAAAGGTATACGACCTGCATATACGACATAAACATGAAAGGATACATAAACTCGCCAAGTTTCTGGTACATTCTAAAAACGTTCAATATGCGCGCTCTTAGTCACACGGCACTCATCTAAACGGTAATCCAGTTCCGTCCATACGTTCGGTGGCATGTTTCTACCCATGTCCGTCACAGCAGCAGTGATCCGTTCCTGTAATTCTTGCACTGTTGTAGGCACTGGGAGTACATAAACTTTGTCCTTCACATAACCCCACATGGGGCCAGATCTGGCGACCTGGGCGGCGATGACAACAGAGGAGCATCACTCGGACCAGCGCGCCATATCCTGCGATGAGACAGTTCTCTGTTTAGAAAGTCGCGGACATTTGTACTCCAGTGAGGTGGAACACCGCCCTGTTGTAGAATGAAAGTGGAGGAGTCAGTTTTGCTACACATTCGTAACAGAAGAAAACTTCGCATATTCTAACACACAAAAATTTTCCTGCTTTTTCGCCATTTTGTCCACTAGCTTGCACGCCAGACACCAAGCGGTCTTTTAATCTTGGTGAGTTTATGTATCTTTTCATGTACCAAATAACTCGTATGTGTAGATAGTATACTTTTCAATAGACAGTGTTCTGAGACAAGAGGACTCATTTAGGCTGACCCTGTATATTGTAATCTTCGCCTTCTCTCCCAATTTCCTGGTTTCGCTAACTAATTAGCAATCATCGTCTATCAAGCTGCTACCCAGTCACCAGGAGGTCACTTGCTAATGTCTCACGCGTCTTTTACTCGTTCCAGAAGCTCCACGCTCTGCAGAAACAACTTGTAACACTTGGTTCATAACTGACGACAGACAGTTTTGTTTAAAAACAATTGTATTAATAGGGTGTTGGTTTGAGTAGATGAAATGGTCTGGAGGACCGCGGTCGGATTCCAGTGAAGCCAAGAAATATATTTTTTTCTTTTTTTCGAAGCTCAGTGTCTAGAATAGCTCCCTAAATTCCCTGTGCAAAGAGTAACACGGAGGAAACTGCATGAAAACGGAAGCCGTCTCTAGTGCCGTAGGGCAGAAAACAAAATTTTGAGCTCCATCTCCGCGAATCGTCCTAGGCTCTATGTGAAAGTGATAGCAACTATTTTATTATGCGTTTCGGCGCGGAGATTGTCTCCAAAACTGGGAGAGAACCTATTACTTTGACGTAACTAAGTGTATGAGGCATTCACTGAGGTATAGCTCCTTATTACCTCTCATGACTCCGGCACTAGAGGAAAGATAGTCATTTTACCAAGTAGAAGTATCGTCGTTGTTGGTCGTGGGTGTCAATTACGGTTGTTAAGGCTCTTGGTAAAACCGTCCACTTATTCGTTATTTGAATCCGTGTAGAGCAGTTCAATCTTTCTACCATCTTAGCACAGCGACTCATAAAGTATATTGACCGTAATTAAAATGTAACCGTTTACGCTAAGTTTAAGGAAATTTAGGTTCCTTAACCAAAATCACTTCGTAATTTATTGCTTGCAGCTGTAATTTTCTAAATAGAAGAGTTTGTAACAAGGGTCATAACATGGGAAACATAAGGGCTCTGAATTCGCAGTGCTACTTTCCAGCTGATTGTATTCATACATGTTGAGATATTAGCTTATTATTTTTGTTCGACTTGGAATTGAGATACAAGACACCTACGCTCCTTACGACGTTTAACCTCGATGAAAGAGAACGATACTAAAAATTCTATTTTTATTTTCTTCAGTTGGAGCTTTAATTCTCGTCAACGAAGAGTAGGAGAAGATGATAGAACAAGAATTGGAAGGTGGCTTTCATCTTAATGCGGAAACTAATGCGGCATTCACCTGGTGTGATTTTGGAAAACCATTGAAGTCCTAAATCTGGATGGCCGGACGGATGGTCGAACTTGATTTCGCCCTAACAGCAGGCGCGAACGTTACCGTTCACCTACGAGGTTAAACTGTGTCGTAGCTAAGGACTGGGTCGGCTCGAGGTATTGGAAGGCACGCAGCTCTAGTACCCGAGACTAGCTCCCGCCAGACCAGACGGCGTCTACCCGTAAAGACATTGGTGAGCTACCAAACCACAGGTATTGTCAACGGATGCTCATCAGTAGGCATTAGTTGTGTGGTAGAGAGATCACGTTCGTGGTCCCCGTGGTGACTCTTCAAACGAAGATGGTGGACTATATAATCCTACGTCACTTGTGACAGGCGTAACCAGTAGCACGAGACTTGCTATAGGGATTCCCGCGAGTTATACCGACGGCGACTCCTCAAATGTTGCGAGGGCAGCCATGTAAACAACAGTGCTAAGGAGAGGGGGATGATCCCTCGAGGCGTTGGCCTCTTAGTGGCAGAGAGTTTTGATGGGTGGTGAAGTACGCATGAGAGTTAGTTCTCCAGGTACCTCCTACCACGGCTCTTCCCTGTCCGGCGAACATAAAGTCACGTGACATGAATTTAAACGCTATACGCGTCTTAGCTAAAGACTTTCCAGATTTCCGCTGCCGTCTTTGTTAATAATATCTGGAAATTCCATGAATGCCTGGTTATTTATTTGCCTATCTAAAGCTTCAGGCTAACATGATGCAGCTTCGTCATAGATACTATGTTTGTTTGAATATAAAATAGCGCCAAGCGTCACAGAGTAACTAAGCTGCTGTCTTCATTCACGTTAAATTTCTGCTGCCTCATTTATTCTTCGAGTCAATCACTAATCTTCTTTTCACAGCAGTTTCATGTCTTCATATTTTATAGCATGCACGGAGTGAAGGGGACAGTAGAAATTTTAAACAATACGTACAACTTAAAACTATTTTGTGACGCTTGGCGCTCTTTGATGTGTAAACAAACGTAGTACCTCTGACGAAGGCTGCATCATGTGAGCCGAATGATTAGACAGGCAAACAAATGACGCGGCATTCCCGGAAATTCCAGACATTATTAACAGTTTATAACTGTCTGCCCTACGGCCCCGTCTTCCCACTCCCAACCGATACTCATAAACGACAGCTGGCGTTGGCTCGCCGGACCGAGTTTTGTGTCGGCGAGTGGAGCGTGGTTGCCTCACTCTATATGTCGTCCCGTGGACTTGGGTAGCCGGCCAGCAGTGAAAGTGCTCCGGCCGGTACAGATCAGGATAATTGCGACCCAGGGCGACACACACACTCCTTTCTAGCCGCGAGCGACTTGCGCAAGCAGGCGTCGGGCGCCAAGGGCACTTCGCTCGCAGCAGTGCTCCGTCAAAGCACTCAATCGAGCTGCCGAGCGCCCGTGATGAATGCGGAAAACTATCGGAAATCTCATTCAAGCCGGTTGCTACGCAGTTGATCGATTACCTCTGAAACTGATCCTGCGGCGGGTGTGCCGTGTAGTGCAATGTGAATTCGTGATACTTGTTGCTTTTCAGAAATCCGCAAGGCAAAAGAATTAACGAATAGCTGGAGTAGCCTGAAACTTATGCGTTCTCACAGAGAATGGAATAATGGTTTGGAAGACAGAACGCGAGTGAAGAGATTGTATGGCTTATAATTGCGGCAGTGCATCGATGGATATTAGCAGGATTAGGAGCTGTACGTGATAGGAAGTAGATGAGCATAATCATGAGCTGGCACTTGAATTCAGGTGAAAATGTGTGGGTTTATTTTTATTATTATTATTTTTTTTTATTATTATTTTTAATTGGTAGGTGAGGGAGTGAGGTACGGAAAATAAACTATCAAGGCAAATAATGGACTTATTACAAAAAAAAGAAACAAATCTGAAGGAGTTTAAAGTTAAAATTCGTAAACGTAGGGGGGGGGGGACAAAATGACATGGGATGTAGGGACATTCCTACCGGATCGTGTGTGCTCCATCGCAATTGAAATTAAATTAAATGATTCTCAGAAGATGTTCTCACAGTACGACTTTGAGATGCGGTGATGCTAGCATTTTCCGTCCAGCGAAAAAAATCATGAGAGTCAGTATGGATCAAACACATCGCATTATTCCCTCTATTTCTGCGATACGTTCAGCAATGACGGCCAGTTTGAGAAGTCTCATTTTGTTTTTTTTTTGTGTTTAACAGAAAAGCTACTAAACCAACCTCTTGGCAATTCTAAGAAGTTTAATTTTTCTTCACACTATCACAATTGGTTACCCATCATAACCATACATACCCGAGCTGGAAGTTAATTTTTCTGCAGCAGTACCCTAGCATCGGGCGCAAAGAAGAAGTCATTAAAAGCAAGAGAGGATCTCCTTAGAAACAATTTACCGGCATTCGCTTAAATGGGAAGTGAAATTAGTGGATCGGGGAGTTACAACCGGCTGCGGTTTTTAGGTGGTTTTCCGCAGTCATCAAGACGAATGTCGAATCGGTGCGCAATCTCCTCCTCATAAACAACACACTTCACAATCAAAAATATTCTTATCTTACATCGAACATAGCTGCACGTTTCACAGACAGTTGGAAATACTTCATTTCTCTAATTTGTACGTGGTTCGACCCGGCAGTAGGTATTAAACGTCAGCAGGGGCATGCGGCCGTAAAATCTTAGCTCAAAATTGACCCTGGCAATGATGAGAAAACTCATCAAAGGTAGCCGACTCCTGATGTTGTGTTGAGGTGGAGAGGAAGAGGACTGACAAACAAGTCGTGACTGGTGTGCAGAGTCCGGCCGCCTCCCTGTTTGGCATCTGGTTCGCCCACCAGGCCGCCGCAGGGGACATGGACCAGTGTGCCTTGCCGTGCCCCACATTGCGTCACAGAGAAAGAGCGAGAGCAAGCCGGGCGACGAGCAATTTACACTTCAAAACAAGGCACCAGCAGCCAGCAGGCCGCGGGAATTAGACACCGAGTGCGCCCCGGCGCAGCGGGCGCCGGTGACGGGTCGTTTCGAAACCCAGGCAGCTCTAGCGTATTGCTTCTGGCAACAGATCGAGCTTCGGGCGACCTGCCCATCGCAGCGGCTTGATCCAGTTTCGAAAGGTCCCGCCGTCGTATGCACACGCGCAAAAAGTTACCGGGTCACTGCGGAGAGGCAAACCTCCCGAGGGGGACAAAAACACCTGTTATCAGAGGGAGCTGTGGGGCCCTCCACAGTATCAATCACTTCGTGTCACTCGACGTTTCGCTAGCGTACATAGAGATTATCGAATGCTTCTTTATGTTTGTCGACTACACGAGCCACGGTTTGTGAAAATAGCAACATCAAAAAAAGAACAATACAACTAATATGAGGAGTACTTCTTTTATCGCTCTACCTAAGTATATATAATAACAGCCAGTGTCTCCAATCTTCGCCTCATAAACTACACATTTCACAAATGAATAGTTACATGAATCACAGACAGATGGCAACACTTAAGTTCCTCCCAGGGCTCCAGGAACTGACAATAACTGCTTCTAAAAATTTCTTAGCTATGAAGAGAATCAAGGCTTTATGTGATCCGATAGAATCCATTTGTTAATAATAATAAAAACAGTTTAAAACAGAAAAGAAGTTACTGTTTTTTTTCCAGTCAACCACAGATGCAACTAGGGGCGCTATTAATCGTTGCACGGAATCCAAATAAAACTGGATTCAACCCTGACAATTTTGAAGCCGTGTGTTACTTTGAATATACCGAGTTTATCTAGAACTTACGGAAGTGTCTTCATACTGCTACAGTTTTCACATTCTTTGGACTGTTGTATATATCTGTCGGCCATATCCTCTATGATGCCCAGCAACTAAAAATTCGAAATATTGTTTATGAACGGTTTTTCGATAGTCTATTTTCCTCTTCGGTGACATGGCGCACAATTTAACCTTAAAGAAAAATCTAAGATTAAGATCTAATCATTAACTTTGCTGCCACGAAGGTGGGACTATATAAATAAAAAAAATTCTGTCGGCAAACTATCAACTGACAGGATACTATCAGCAAATTACTTCTACCCTTAGCTGATCTCTTCATCTCAAGAAATTCACCGAGAATGGTGGGTAAGTGGTAACATTCAGTCCTAGCATTCAGGAGGACGCGGGTTCGAATCTCCGTCAGTCCATCCAGATTTTGGGTTTTGCATGTTTCCCGAAATCACCCCAAGCGAATGTCGGGATAGTAAAGAAATTGGCCAAATTCTTCCCCGTTCTTCGTCTGCTATCTTCTCCCTGACCTCGACGTCGAAGGTCTGGAAAAGCCACCAAAAAAAAGCGTCATCTCTGTATTCCTCAGTTGTTCTTCCCTTCAACAGTTTCACTCACTAAGAAATTAATCAAATATGTGTATCTTTAAATGTGACCACCAACCTGGGCCGACTTTGAGATTGCTGTACAATCTCCTTACCTCAATCAGTGATTCCATAATATTTTCATTTCATATTTTATCCGGCTATTTAATTTTGAACATCTTTCCGTTCTACAAATTACGCGTGTTCCCTTCCTTCTAGTGAGATCACAGCATCATTTCCATAAAGCACTCAGCCCTTTACATAAATTTGTATAAAGTCCCTCATTTCATACTAAAATCTTTGTACTTATGAAGAATTTCTGATAATTCTAGACTGTTTATGAGGACTTCTAGTTTTGATCATCAGTTCTGATTTTACTCCGTAAATTCCAAAATCCTCCTGCAAGAGCTGCTAATTATTCCAATCATCCAACCAGAAACATCCAAGAGACCCACTGGTAACAGTCGCAGGATAACTTTCTAGACTCAGCGACGGCTATCGCGGAGATCTGCGATATGCCTAATACGGACGTAGCTCTTTTCTATTGTGTTATTATGTTGCCAAACAACGCAGATCAGTCGCTATCTATTGTTCTCCGCCCACCGATACGATCGCGGCGGGCTCGGAAAGGAGTCGTAACTCTTGACCCAGGCAGAAATAGAAACAGACGCTAACTCACCAGGAAGCCTTATTAGCTGTGTGCCGGCCGGGGTGGGTGCAGGGCCGGCCGCATATAACAGACTCGGGCCGCCGGGTTGCATAACACACAGAGGCGGCGGTGCCAGCTGATACCACTAGGTCTTCATATCGCCAGCGCAAAGTGGGCAAATTTGGGGGACTGCATGACTCTCATAACCTACACTAAAATGGTGTTAACTTGTTAAAATTTATTTTTACTACTTCAATATAACGTCCTCTTCACTTTTGCCACTATCATCTTACGGGAAAGTAGCAACAAATTAAATTAAAAATGCCGAAATATGAGACGCTGCACAACTGCACTAGCACTGCAAAAATGACAAAAAGTTATCGGTACAATCTAAACAGTTTTGTTTTACCATAGAGGTTGTGGTTAGGTTAAAATGTGGCCTGAACTGAGAGATGAAAAAAAATCCGAAATTTCGTTCTGCAGCATCCATCTCGGAAGTACCGAGTTTGTTTACAATGGATTTAATCGATTGTCTCTGAATGCGTGTATCGATATAACAAGGCGGGCGTCGCTGAACTACACCTCGGACATACTTTTTGTATTTGTGTATTTTGTACGACTTCTTACAACGCAGAGAAACTGAAACGGCAAGAAAACACGACAGCAAAGGAATTAACCAACATTTCAAGAGATATTAATTAATTTTGCAGCGCTGGTGGCATGTGAAAGCTGTGTGACTCTCTCGTATTTGAATATTTTAAAATTAATTTGTGCCTACTTTTCCGTAAAATTAAGCTGGGAAACGTAAAGAGGACATTATATCGAAGCAGTTAATCGAAATTTCCGCAGGTTAGTGGCATTTTCTGGTAGGTGGAGAAGATCGCGCGTCTGCTAACAGTTGTTGCGTACAATTTGAGCCGTTTCTTTTGTCTCTCACTTAATCTTCAAATCAATTTACACTAGCAGATACCAGGAGGTAACATCATTAGATGAATACTCAAATCGCCGTTCCTATAAGACCTTTTGGACATGTTAACTGCGTGGCAATTAAAGCCACCAGTTATATCGGTTATTGCAAAATAAATTCAACTTAAATAAACAACTCTCTTAAAGATATTTCTATTTTTTTCCTCACGAAATTTATGGTTTGTCGACGTTGATACTGTTGTAACGGTGGGAGGATTGGTGACAAGGAAAGGGGGAGAATTTGATAACAGCCTAATGAAGAACCATGACGCCAATCACTTGTAGCGATTTCGGAAAAAAAACCATTAAAAGCCAAATTGACCAAACTCGCGTCCTCCCGAAAGCCAGACCCGAAGCACGAGGCTAGGAGACGCTACGAGTAATTATCAGTTTCTGCTGACGATTCCATGATGAAGTTTCCTATTGAACTATAGCCGAAAGCAACTGAGTACATGTTTACCGAAAATCCAATAACATTTTTACATTTGAACCCTGCAAGAGGCTTGTAGTATTTACTAATACAGCAACAGAGGACCCCGTGAACACCGGCCACTTGTTTACACAGGCGGCCATTGTGAATAACGAGGTCGGGGGACATGTCTCCTACCAGTGTTTAGATCCGGATTTGTGAAATCCGGAGCATTTAACCTACTGGTACAATGTTTGTGTTGCCATCTGTCGGCGAAACGTGTAAGTTGTGTTCTGGTATATTTTTGTCTGTGAAATGTATAGTTTATGAGGCGGTGATTGGAATCGCCCCACGATTCGCCTAGATTACACCGGGAAACCGACTAAAAACCGCAACCACCGCCTTAAAGCGCGCAGCCACACTGGAGGGTAAAAGCAACTTTATTTTATATTTTCTACAGTTATAAGGTTCTAGATCAGGGTTGGCCAACCCGCGGCCCGCCTTGAGCATTTTTCTGGCCCACGAGATTCATCACACTTTTACAAAATATTTTTCATGTTTCATTTTTAGTGCTATATACAATATTTCTTTACAATGTGCGTTTAGTATCATTTAGTCTCACTATTATTATATTATCTATATTTAAATGTTAGAATAATAGTAAACACAATAATAATAACTCATTATGTTTCAATTTTTCACTCCAAAAAAATGTCTATAGTGGGTCTAAATCTCATATGGTGATAAATAATTTTATATGCGGTCCGC
The DNA here is from genome assembly GCA_031002005.1 of Vandiemenella viatica. Classification (NCBI taxonomy): domain Eukaryota; kingdom Metazoa; phylum Arthropoda; class Insecta; order Orthoptera; family Morabidae; genus Vandiemenella; species Vandiemenella viatica. The sequence goes on from JARYHS010011408.1 coordinate 70,703,068, forward strand.
GGAGTTATGGTGCATTTCCAAAGTGGCTCGCAAGATGATTTGGGTTGTCCACCCCTGTTCTAGACATTATGAAATGTAAAAAGACTTTGTTTCAACGAACCATGGCGAGGACTGTCTCGGAGTAGAGCCTTGCTAATTGTGACCGTACCTGCTACACAGCTGCGTGCAAGGGCAAGATCAGACACATATTTCATCCACCACAGCCACAGTCCGTAACATTAAAGAATAAGCGCTATAAAATCTACCACTGATTTTGAGTTTTTAGATAAACTATTAGTTTCACATTGTGACCACAAATTACCTCGCATCAAACGGGATCGACTATTCTTTTTAAAATAGGAACGAAGAATAATTTTTAATGCTAGGTAGAATAGTCTCCATTCATATAATTTGGAAATCGGAGGTACCTGTGATGTCAACTGTTAGGCAGTAGAGCTATTAGCGATAGATGTTCTCTACGTTTGGAACAATTTTTTTTTCCTATTGAATCTTGCATAGCATATAACGTAATTTCTGCTCTCTATATTCATGTTTGTTGCATGTATATTCGTAAGCCATGTAAGCCTTTTGTAGGTTTTTTTTTTTTTTTTTTTTTTTTTTTTTTTTTTTTTTTTTTTTTTTTTGCTTCTTATGGCTTTATGCCTCGTTGACGTCGAGGTCAGAGGTCATTAGATGCGGTATGGGAGTGGGGACACTGAACTCGAAAGAATTCGGCTCCGGTTTTTGAAGGAAGCATCCCGGCATTCGCTTGGAGTGACTTGGGGAAACCATGGAAAACCCCATTATTGATTCCCGGACGGAGATTCGAACCGGCGTTCTCCCGAATGCGAGGCCAGAGCGTTAACCGCCCACCCACCACGCTCGGTTTGTTAGCTCTAGAAGGAACCCATAGTTTAATGTGGAATCCAAACCACGGAAGCGATCTGCACACATTCCATAGTAAGCTGTGCCAGAGGTGAAGATCGGGATATGAGCTATGAAATTCCCTGCCGAGACAGGGGTTCCAACCAGGGACCTTTCGATCTCCAGTCAGACGCCTTAATCGTTCAGCCACTAGGCCGCTCTATCCATGTGTACTATTTTTGGTAATCACAGCAAATTGAAACATGGCGGGACTGGGAATCCAACCACTTGACCCATCCGAAACTTCGTTTGATATAACGCGTACTGTTTACAAGATTGCTGTTAAAGCACAAGTCTTTCAGCTGAGGAACACGGTTATCGTAAATAATAGCAAGTCTAAAGACACGCAACGCAGGACACAATCCTCTTTATTGCAAAACATCTAATGATTTCCTACTTTCATTTTCAACTGATAATAAGGTAACCATCTGTACACACTAAACATTGTAGTAATATTTTTAATGGCTATAACTACTAAGCTTTGTAAACTGAATAAAGAAAAAACTTTCATTTTTTGTTCCAATGACAGCACATTGCTGCTAACCTTACATAGATGTTATTCCTTAACACGCACGAACATTACCAGGAGATCAGATGTGGAGAAGGACTGGGGGCAAGAAACGGAAAGGAATTCGGTCATAGTCATTTGAAGAAACCATCTCGGCATTAGTACCGAGCGTGGTGGTGTAACGGATAGCGTTCTGGCCTCGCATTCGGGAGGACGGCGGTTCGAATCCCCGTCCGGGCATCCAGATTTGGGTTTTCCATGGTTTCCCCAAATCACTCCAGGTGAATGCCGGGATGCTTCCTTCAAAAGGCCATGGCCGAATTCCTTCCCATTCCTTGCCCCCATCCTTTCCCGTCTCTAAAGACCACGTTGTTAAAAAGGGACGTTAAACTGTTACAAAAAAAAAAAAAAAAAAATCGGCATTAGTCAGGAATTGTTTGGGAAAACCATGGTAAATCTGAATGGCCGGACGAGGATTCGAGCCTGCATCCTCCCTAACCCAAAGCTAAACCTTACCACTCTCTCACCATGCTCGGTCCAGAAGACTTTATGATATTGTGAAGTGACCATATTGCTCATCAATTGGTCAGCGATAAAGTATGTTGCAAAATCCATGCCCATATTAGATACAGCAATGGGCATGAAATTATTGGACGGAAGAATCTGTAAGGAAGTTTGGCTCTTTATTTGGCAGTTTCAATTTGCGTGCTTCTCTACCTGCAGTGGCAGCCTAAAATAAGTCCATACTAGTAACAAATAATTCTTCTGAGGTCGTGGCAATGTGCTGAAAAGCAATATCAACTTCTCACCCTTTCCATCTCTGTAGTGGCTTAACCTAACCTAGTAATCCAATGATATAAAAGAGACCTACAGCTAAACCTGTAATCATAAGAACTGAGCCCCCTAGCATAGTTCACGAACAAAAATAATCTGACCGAGTAAAGGGTTCACGGTGGAGACCTCTTTATTTATAGACAGACAATTAACCACTTATCAACCAGGCCGATCTATTGATAACCTACAGGCTATACGAGATATACAGCTTAGGGAGCGTCCATAAACTACGTAGACCCATTTTGGCCACTCTGAAACTCCCTTCCTTCCCACGTGGCCTGATGTAGGTTTTGTCTCCCCCCCTTTCCGTGTGGCACGTAGCTTGTTTCCCTATTGATTCCAGAAGACATTTTATGCTGTTATCTATTGTCAGACTATCGTAAATTACATACGGAGATAGTTAAATTATGGAAATAAATACTCACAAGCTGTTGTGAGTTCTGTACCTTACTTAACTGTGACAAATAGTATGAATGATAGGCTACGTGGCTTGGCTCAGAACACTTCTCCCCCCCCCCTATTTTTCTCCACGCTCCCTTACTGTGTTATTGTTGTCGTTTTTATATATCGTATAAACGAATCCTTGTCTGATATGACGGTCCTATATGAGCCCCTAAAGTTTTTAGCCAGAAAGGGGTTTTGATCCGCGAAGCTGTCGGTCCTATTCTCATTTTTCTCTGATCGGAGTGGTAGTGAAAGGTAGTACTCCGTAGTAATTCCATAAAATGGGTCAGAAAAATAAATAAATAGAAAAGCTAGGGCCTTCAGTGCCTTTGAAGGACGGACTACAGAGTAGTAACCCGGTGTCGTAGCAAGTATGTTTTGCATCAGGGTGAGGGAGACGGGAGCAGTGGCTGTGAAGAGCAGTGGACGCACGCCCTTGGGTGTTGGCTCTGGTCAAGCCGGCCGGGCGTGTCTCAAGGGCGACCACTCCGCCCGTTCCTGCTGTGCGACTCCAATTCCAATAACACTCACCACCATCATTCCTACTCTTTATTGTTACAGACATCCGAAGCGGAGGAGGAATCTTCAGTGTGGTTTACAGCCGCTGTTGACCTTTACGGGAGCTGTGCAGGAAATCTGGATCCCCGCTGCTCTACATTAAAATATTCAGCGGCGATAACAACAACTCTCATATTTCTTCTCTTCAAGGGTCATCTTTGAGACCAGTTTATTCGACGGTCAGTACAGTAAATACCGGTACCAATTAAAATTCTTTGGAGTTTCAGCCAGATGAGAGATAGAGTGAGAGGTAGGCTCGGAATGAAGTTACTGGAAATGCTGCAGAGCGAATTCCTCCGTCCCACAGCCACCGCTCTCTAACAGCCTGTGCAATCGTGACGCAATGTCCGGCCGATAGACCTTCAGCAGCGTACCACCGCTCGTTTTTCCGGTCGCAGAACCGAGAAACGAACCAATCGGAAAGGCTAACAAACAGCAGAACTATACAGTCTCGCCCTGAACGTAACCATATCGAGATACGACTCTAAGCCTTTTTAGATTGTTTGCTGATGATGCGGTTACTTATAGGGAAGTAAGGAATTTGGCCAATTCCTTAGAAATTCAGCGTGATATGGATTTTTTTTTTTTTAATTCCTTTCGTCAGCTGAGGCCATACAGCCAGCTCAATGGGTTTATTATACCATCAAGTGAATCAGTAGTCATCCAGTGTTTTATATATTGTATCTCCTAAGTATGGACAACACATGACGGACGTGACATTCACACAGACACACAACACTTGGCTTCCATGCCCGCGGCCGGACTCGAACCGGCGACCTACGGCACGCGGAGCTAACACTCTAGCCCCTACGCTACCGAGCCCGGCGATCTGGATGTTATTTTGGCATGGTGCGCTGAGTGGCAACTTACGCTAAATTGTAAAAAGTGCAAGGCAACATAACTAACAAAAAAAAAAAAAAAATACAATTGTTCAGAAATACGAGTTAAACAATTCAGTTATTGATATGGTCGATTCTATGAAATATTTGGGAGTAACAGTACAAAGGAACATAAGATGGGACTTACACATTAATTCGGTAGTAGGTAGAGCTAATTCTAGGCTGCGATTCATAGGTCGAATCTTGAAAAATTGTAATGAACAAACAAAGGAGATAGTGTACAAATCTCTTGTGCGTCCACATTTGGACTATTATTGTGCCATTCGGGACCCGTTTCGTAAGGGGTTGATCGAAAGTATAGAGAAAGTACAGAGAAGAACCGCTCGATTCTTTACCGCTTGCTACAGTCCTTATGAAAGCGTCACAGAACTGATTAATAGACTAGGCTGGGAGTCTCTGGTAGATAGACGACGCACGTTTCGTTTAAACTTATTAGTAAACATGTGTACTCCCACTTTCACTTACTTTGTCCACCAACCTATTTGAGCCGGAATGACAGGAAAGATAAGATTAGAGAAATAAGGTGCCGCAATGATTCTTATATGAATTCTTTTTTCCCTCGTACCATTAGGGGTTGGAATGCACGACAAAGAGATTAGCTTTGGTGCTGAGCACCCTCTGCCACCCACAATTTTGTGAATTGCAGAGTATATATGTAGATGTAAGCAAATACAGATCTGCAGTCTATACCAGAAATGATGCTATTATTATCTCTTTGGCTTATGATTATTGCTAAAATATTTCTATATGCGTATCAAAGCACTGTTATACGAACGCCCAGTTTCATAACTATTGCACTGATCTTACTGACAACAAACGCAGGTGTTCCGTAAAACCAAAGACCATACTAGAGGAGCGCTTTCGTAAGAGCAAGTAACATAATCCGTCCTTGTTTGAAGCAATTACAAGCTGTATTTTGATGTAAACTTCGTTTTCCATTGAGTAATCACGTGTGACGTAACTATTCCTGGATTATTAAAATAGTTAGAGCTGTTATCAGATAGAGCAAAATTATTATTATTAATTTCATCGCGATGGAGCACATGCTCCGGTGACAACCCTGTTAGTCATCTAATTACCCCTTTTTTATTTTTTAAAATTATCTTATACAATTTGAGTGTTAAACTCCTTCCCCATCTATTTCTGCGATTTACAAATTTTAATTTTAAATTCCTTCGGCGTTATTGGTAAATTATTCATCAGTTCACTTCGTAATTTGTTCCAATCGCTGACATCATTAACGACAAAAGAAAATTTTCCCATGAAAATCGAGTGTCAGCTTGTGGTCATGGTAACAATCCCCCTTCAAAACACATTGACGAAGATGTTGCTAATCAAGAGTTCCAAACGTTATAAATCGTGGAAAATCAAATTCAAATGAAAAACGTAGATAACGAAACCAAATGGCCTACTCGTACAAATATCGCTACAAAATAAAAATAAAAATGTGTACACATCCAGAGCCACATGAAACGCAACAAAAATATTACTTCGGTGTTCAAGAAACAAAATACCAGTCATTAGTGCCGATGAAAGAATGGAGACTTTTCCGGTGTATCAGTTGTATTACAACTTCTGGGGCTTCCGACTGGGAGAGCGCGTCAGTTTGAAGTGATGTTTCGCAGTCGCTCTCCACCATCCTCGTCACATCAGATTCACGCGCTCTCCCCGTGGCAGGCCACACAATTATTTATACAATCAAAAAGTAGTTTAAAAATTTGAAAAACTTCTTTATTGCTGGGCGTCATATCTGTACCGTCTTCACGTTTTTCCTCTCGCTTTCGTCTTTTCCTAGGCCGTCAATCATCTCTCTTGCCTTTAGGTTAATATTGCCATCTTAAGTTCGGTATTTTATCTTCCCCTGCCCGATTTAAATATTGTGCTTTATACTCCTCACTGTTTACATTCCTGTTGTAAATATTCAATTCTTGGCGTATGTCATGTCTAACTTCTTCCCCCCAATTTTGTGCATGGATCCTATTTATGAGGTTTCATTTCGTTTTTATCATTAATTATTTAGTAGGCCTACTCGTCGCCTTATATTAGAATATTTATCTATAAAATTTGAAAAAAAATGTTGTTAGTGCTCTTGTACTACACAGTTCTACACATTGACTGGGATGATAGGTAAGGTGAAGGTAAAGGTCACGGAGTTCCTTCAGCTCCTGCCGCTTCTCATAGGATTCGCAGAGGTAGAGCTCCGCATTCCCATTACAACCATTTGCTCAAGAATGAATATAACGGGGTCAGCACCACGATCCGACTACAGATGAAAGGTTTAATTCCATAATTATTGCAGAAATATCCCCAACCATAACAGGTAAAAATATAAACATATAGTTATTTCAAAATCATGATTCCAGACGATAGTTTTCTCTTCGGCTGCTTAAGCTGTATTTCTTAGATACAAGAAAATCTTGCGCGTACTGAGTTTGGTTCCAGTATAATATTGTTTTTTAATGCATTGATCATGAACGTAACTCTGAAACGAAACTATTCTCTTTTTTTTGATTAACCATTAGGAGACACTGATACATTACAAAGAGTTCGGAATTTATTTTATAGAATTTGTTTCTTGGAAAAATTCCAAACGTACGTTAAGAGTAACTGCAACTAGCGTCAAGAACACCTCTCGAAAATCCTTGAACGAAGGACACACGTTTCAGATGCGAGTAAGTTTTCTAAAGAGAAGGTAAGTAGAACCTGTAAAGACACTCTACAATGCAAATTTCAAATTCGTCCTCGCTGCAACTCTCGGAAGAAATAATGAGACGTTTGGAAGAAATAATGAGACAATTGCAGTTGACATCATTCTCGAATAATACTGCCATAATTACTGGAGGTATCCCAGAAAGTAATTTGCCACGAGGAAACAATTCATAAGGTGCAACAACATGAATCAACAGAAGCTATCACAACATCTCAATGCCGAAAAGTTATTTCATGACGATTTTGACGAAAATCCGTTATAATAATTCCGTGTGGTCGTAAGACCTGGTGTCAGAATCTCTATTGGCTGCGCATTCCGCCCCTGTAGCAGACTTCACCTAACCCGGTAGTCCTACAGGTACAGGGGACCTACAGTTTAATGTGGAATCAGAACTACAGAAGTGTTCTGGCGCACTTCGTAATACACAGCAAGCTGTGCCAAAGGTGAAGGTCGGGTTAAGGGGCAATGAAAATCCCCGCGGAGACAGGGATTCAAACCGAGGACCTTACGATCACCAGTAAGACACCTTAACCATTGAACCACCAGACCATTCATTCGTTATAATGAAGAATCGTTCTTAATATCTGCCGCAATCACAACTCCAGGAATGCTGAACGTTCACGTTAATTTTAAAAAATGTTCTGAAAGATTTTTTTTTAGTTTTTGAGCACCTGCAATTTATGTTCATTGCAATCAAAGTCATTTAGGTTGCAAGGGGTTTTGATTTTCAGAAAGCCGTTGGATGATCTACGGAGCCTATAAGTTTTTTATTTCACTTCTGTCAGTATATAAACAAACGCAAAAATCACTTTTTCTTTGTTATAAATCATTTAATTTAATTTAAAATCACACAACTGAATTTAAAAATAATTGTTGTTTTGGATGCAAACGTGCGTAAAAAAGAAGGAGGTTTGCATGGAGTGGAAAGTAATTGGATATTTTTAAATCTAGAATGAAGAAAGCAGTTACCAAAGTAAATAAATGATTATAATTTTCGAAGTTTTGCAGATTAGTTACTGAGGTAGAGACAAAAAATAAGAATGTGTAGATTCACCACCCAGCTATCAGATACGCCCACATACAAGACATGAGATAGGACCTGGAATTCTAGAGGTCACAGGTCGGATCGTCGAGCTAGCCATTCTAATTTTGAGTTCCATGATTCCCTGAAATCAGTCCAGGCCAATGCCAGGATGATTCTTTCAATAAAGCAGGAATTAATTCCTACCCGTTCTTTGCCCCAAATCCTCTCTTTCCCAACTCTAACGATCTTGATGTCACTAAGGCGTAAAGTCATAAGTAAAAAAAAGAATTTCAGGATTTTGTCTGATTGTCTCTGGATGACAGAAAGAGCACAAGTCGATTCATTGAGAGCCTCTGGGACAATCATTAGTTTGTTTTTCGGCGCACTTAATCTAGGAATGTTAGATTCCTCACTATTAAGGTAGTTCCCTTTTTATGTCCTGATTCCAGCACCATGTTACAAAATGAACGACAGCGTTGGTATGCCCAGCAACGTTAAGATGAGTAGCAAGTTACGTGGAGGCACACAATGCAACTGTTCTGTACTTCATTTCGACGCCTTTGATGTTGGAGAACTTTTCAATGACAAATTTCCCAATTATTCGATTCACGAGTGAAAATAATTGACCAAACCCCTTTAACAGTGTGATGTCTTGACTGATGCGTGTCATTTTGAAGTTTCGTTTTTTTAACTATTTGAAAAAAAAGTTAGTTAAAATTTTAATTTCTGCTGTTCAATAGCAGAGCATTTCTAACCAAGTTTTATAAGAGGAACTCCGAAATACCTTCAGTAATACTTATTTATTGGAATTGATATTTTATATGGATGGAAATGTAATTAAGATTAAATAATAATAATCTCAGTGGACGACTTTAGCCACATGAACCTTTGTACTGCGCGAACGACCACCAAATCTTCCCGCCTTGTACGATTTTTTATGATTGTACAGTAGAACTCCAATTATCCGAACTCCGATTATCCGAATAGCTTTTTTAATTAAGACGGAAACGTACTGCGAAAAAGCTTCCCCTCTTTTATAAAAACCAACCCAAAGTTCGGATGGCTGCAGCATTGTTTACCGAGTGGTACGGCGAAATTTTCATTCCTGAAGTGCAAAAGCACCAAAAAAGCCCTTGGAAACGAAGGCATTTTCAACATACATACAATAATTAATTGAAATAGACCCTTTTTCGGAAAAAATCCGATTATCCGAATTTTTGACTATCCGATTGGGGTCCGGTCCCAATTGATTCGGATAATTGGAGTTCTACTGTATTATCTTCTAATATCATCGAATCCTACAGTTGCAATAGGAACGAGTAAAGAAATAATTTTCAAAACCGAACCGCCTTTAGAAAATACGGGATTTATTCAAAATTAACATTCAAATACCATTTCTTAAATATTTACTGTACGCTAACGTATTACTCACGAGATACCTCGAGCTTGGGTCAACTAGTTTCAGGAGATTTATGTTTTTACGTTCGCCGCTCATTCAGGTTCCTCTCGTAATAAAAAAAAAAAAAAAAAATAAGAAAAAAAAAAAAAGAATAATCGATTTGCTGGATTATGCTTTCCCTTGGCGAGTAAACACCTTTAGCAACGAGAACATGGATCACACACTGTGATATCTGCCTGTTGCTTTGGCATGGATTGCCTCTGCATCCTGGGAATACCATTAATACGCACGCACTTGATCTGATCAATAACGAAAACAACTCTCTGCTTGAGGAACAGAGATACAGACATCTAGTTAAATGTTTATCCACTGCAGCTCGGAAGTCTTACACCTGCAGAAGTTGAGAGAGGCTTATGATCAACCTGAACTCAAAAATACCAGAACCAGTTCCGGACACCATTATTTTCATTCGGCTACTTAATTTGCCAACTCGTGATGTCCCATGATTTACACAAATATTTTTGTTAAGTACGACCTTACTTCTCAACAGCAGTGTCATTGAAGCCAGGATAAGATTATTGGGGAGCAATGAGAATTAAATGTTCCTTAGTCCACATATGGAGACTATCCTGAAATTCGCCTCAGTAATCTACGAGTACATAGCAAAATCAAAAAGAAAACCGAACTCCAGTCTTGAGGGTGGTGGCTGAGCGGTAAAGAACGCTCTGGCTTCATGTTCGGTTGGCCATGGGTTCGAATCCCCGTCCGGTCGTCCAGATTTCGGTTTACCATGGTTTGCCGAAATTACTCCAGGCGGAAGTCGGGATGGTTTCTTCAAAAAGGCCATGACAAAATTCCATTCCGCTCCTTGTCCCCATTCCTTTCCTGTCCCTACCTACTTCGACGTAGAAAAGTCTAAAAACCATTATCGAAAAACCAAACTGTGTCCTGGAGAATATTGTGTATATAGTTAACGTTTCAAATGCTCATCGAAAGCTTAGTCTGGTTTCTCACATTTTCATCTGACTATGAATCGGTAGGCTAGTAAATATAAGGAACTAACTAGCTGACAAGGCATAAAGCCACAGACAAAAAAACAAAAAAGGAAGGACCAAGACAGCACTGACCGTTCGCGCTAACCCAATAGGCTATGTAATAACTTTTTTTTTTATCTGCTTAACGTCTCTCTAACAGCGAGGTCATTAGAGACGGGAAAGGACGGGGGGCAAGGAATGGGAAGGAATTCGGCCATGGCCTTTTGAAGGAAGCATCCCGGCATTTGCCTGGAGTGATTTGGGAAACCATGGAAAACTCAAATCTGGATGCCCGGACGGGGATTCGAACCACCGTCCTCCCGAATGCGAGGCCAGAACGCTAGCCGTTACACCACCACGCTCGGTGTGTAATAACGTTAATGAGCAAATTGAACAAATATGAGCACTGATGGTATAAAGTGTAATAAATAACAAATGTAAAACAATGCTAGCTCAGACACACTTAGCTATCACACATGCGATGCACATTTTCTTGTAAAATGCTGAGATATGCTCCAGAGTTGAGTATCGGGTGAAATCTAAACTCAACATTGTGTTTTCCCTAGCAACTGTATAAATTTTCACAGTTGTATTATCAAAGAAGTGTTCAAAAAATTCTCTCTACTTTTACATTAGTAATCACACCGCAGTAGAAAATAAATAAAAAAGTCCTTTGCCAATGATAGTCTTCGTAATTAAATGCATAGTCGCTTCCTTGAAACCCAACAGTTGACAGTATTGCAAATTGTGCGGCAAGCGAACAGCTAGCTAGCGCTCCGAGCGGAACAGCAGCCTGTGTCTGGATCTGGAGCAGAGGCGAGTGCGTACCAAGGACGCCGGGTCCTCAGCCATTAGCATTGCGTGCGACCAGCATACGAGCACCGTTACTGGCTCGGCGGTGTCACGACCCGGCCTCTCAGCCAACTGACTGCTGCTTTCGATTGCTTCCTTTCATATCGTGAGGCCAACCAGTCTGTCACTGCTGCTTCCAATAACAATTTATCAACTCATTTAGCATATTCCATTTTCTCACTATCAACCAAATTCTTAACCTTTTTTAAAAAAAGAAAAAGGGGTGGGGGTGGAGAAATAAATAAAAAATTGGTTCAGAAAACTAAGATTTCGAAAATTAAAGTAATTAATATTTTAAAAAATAGACCCTTTGTCTACGACCCGAGGGTTTGTTGAATTCTCCAGAAGGAGGCACACACTGCCATTGTGTCAGAAGTGGGATGGCCAGTTCATTTCCTGTGGGGCTTACAGTTTATCGTGGAATCCGAACCATGGAAAGACCTGGCGTAGCTCATCTGATCAAACACAACTCTTAAAAATTCCTGGCCCCACTGGGATTCGAACGAGGAACTAGCCTACAAATTTTTGAAAGCAAGTGCCCTAACTACCAGACAGCTCAAATATATATATATATATATATATTACCAGTTCAAAGATAACGCCAATGTAAACTGTTTAATTTATTTATTATTGCGCATTTTGCATTGGCGTTATCTTTGAACTGGTAATTAATTAAGCAACTGTGGAAACATGGCCTGCAACAACATTGCATATATATATATATATATATATTTAAATCGCGTCAAATATCTAACTTGTGGTGACCCTGTGAGCAGATCGACAAAAGCGCACTGGGTAATCTTCTACTGGAGCCGTGGATAAGGGTCTAGCATAGAAATCGACCATGGTTCTGATGTGAATATTCGTCATTGGTCCCTACTGCAACACCTCACAGATTTTATTGCTCTGTAATTACAGGCATTAATATAGGAATGGCTGATAAGGCTAGGGTAGGTTAAAGTAAACGCCAGTTACAAATTTACACTTTTATTTACATGAGAAATGACTGATGGCTTACTTGAATATGTACAATGTTTATAAAAAAAAAATAGTCATGCGTTTAACTGCATCATTAGGGTCAGGGGCAAGGACAAAACGAGCATGTAACTTATGGGCGCCTCGCAGCCCAAACTAACTGGAATATTGATAATCTCTCTGTAAGACTATGTGACATGAGTATGACCAAATGATTGACCCTCTGACTGTTCACAGTAGAACCCACCTTTGTTTTAGACGTCTGGAATCATCTCCTCCTGTGCGACCGCATCGATGTGGAACGTTGCTACAGCAAGATAGACAGACCCCTGCCTCCAGGGTTTAAAAAGAATCTCGCCTTCCTATTACCACAGTGTGGAAACGACAGTACTGCTCGCTAACCTGCTGTGTGAGGTCATTTTACCAGCTTGCAGTAATGAGTGTCGCTTGGCAACTGGCGATTTGCTGATCGGCGTGCTACTTCTCAAGGTCGTACCAATCTACTATTGCTTGACTATTTCATGCTCGGCCGCTCTGAATGCTAATTTGAGAAATACGAGGGTTTTAGGCAGGTGATCGAACTAGATCACTACACCACATCTGTACCGAATCAATTATTGGTTGTGATTACTGGGTAGCGACAATGATCGGACGATGCGTTGAGACAATTCAGTTCTCAAAACTATGGAGGAAAACTCAGGCAGTAGCTCTTCTCAATCGCGATGAAGAGGAAACTGCTCCAAAGATCTTTTAGCCTGAATCACATCTCTGCCATTTATAAAAGATTTTCTAATTATGGTAATTAAACTGATAGCAGTGGTTGCCAAACTGATTCGAGAATAAGCAGGCTCTAGGCTTGGGAAATCTGTGGGTATCAAATTCTCAATCAGCACATTACGGAAGTTGTGAGGTTATGATGATGATTGCAGTGCCTTTTGATGACTTGTATGTGCTGTATCATACAGATGATTATAATTGCAGTAAAGATTTTTCAATTAATTCATGACTTTCACCTCACAGGTATGCTTCAGGAAGCAAGGTTTTATTTACTCTTCAAGAAAAGAAACGTCGTTGGAGAAATCAGAAGAACGGACTTTCACAGGGCAGTGTCTTGGCACCGATACTGTTTAATATATATGCTAACGACCAATCAGATGATTCAAGTTTGAAATGTTTCTTTTAGGCCGATGATCCAAAATTGTTGCGCAAGGAGAAAAGACTTTCGGGAAGTTGAAGAAAAAAAACTATTGACAGTACTAGAGAACAATAACTTTGGTATTGACCATGACCCACAGTTGTTGCATAAATGTTTATGAATTAAACTCCGTCAGTCAAAAAATGTCTTTTTATTGGTGTTTCTTTCACGAGACGCGTTTCGCCCTTTTGGAGTGGGGCATCATCAGTGGTGGCTATAAATATATACATAGTGTTGTGATTGTATCTGTATACATGATTAACTATTATACATGAATTCATCCTACAATGTTGTGATGTCTGTATACTATTATGTTGGTTCATTCTCCTACTACTGTTATTCTACATAATGTTTTCACATTACATGTAAAAACAAGTAGCTTGAAGTCTGTTACGAGAAGCATTGCTAGAAGCCTAATCCAAGAAAGACTCAAATATGAACGTTTCAACTGCGCAACAAGGAAACCAACCGATGATTCAATATGAATGGAAAGGATATTATCTTGAGCATTGCGAATACCAAAAGTACCTGGAAGTTTGCTCAGTTCTTACTTTTCAGACGCACTGCAACTAATTTAAAATCAATATCAGCGCAAGAAACGCTATGCTTCATAGGTTAACTGATTCGGTGTGGTATGCTGTAGTCATCTGCTATGGAACCGCGTTCTCAGTTGTTGGGCCGGTATGGAAAACACCTGCATATGCATGAAGTGTAATATGGTGCTAAATGAATTGGTACAAACCATTAGAGGTTGCTTGAAATCATCTCAACGTAAGAGCATCCATCTTGTAGAACAAGGTTCGACATTATGCACAAGGTAATTGGAGAAAACGAAAAGCAGAAGTGGATGGCAGACAGAAGATATTAAATGTACGGCCACTGCATCACAGTGCCAAAACTTCTTGTGGACATGTATGTACATCAGGCCCACTCGGAGGCAAGATGGGCAGTCCCGAGGAGAGAGGAGCTAGGAAGCGGCCACCAACAGCGAAGTGGTTAAGTGCGAGAGTAAAATGGTGACCTCGGAATGCAATCCTAATTCAGGTAACGGGCTGTCTGTCATTGTGTCCAGTCATGGGCGCTGCTAACTCGCAAAAAGATATGACTTTAATTAGTGAAGAAGCATCAGCTGCAGAAAACTTTTGGTCACAGAACATGTGAGATACAGTATTGAGATATGAAATATGTACTCTACTGCTTTTCAAAACTGCAACACCCAGAAGAAATGATCTGAATGACTCCAAAATCTGAGGATGTGTAGAACAGTGAAACTATAATACGTAAGTGATTAAGACTGCAGAGAGATGGAGTACAAATAGGACCAACAGCGTCCTCTTTCGTGTGACCGAACAAGTTAGTGCAACGCCTCGCCAATGCTGCAAATTTAACATTTTTATGGCAAAATTTATTATATTTTTAAATGATTTAGCAAAGAAAAATTCAGTTTAGCATATTTTTTTAGCATTTTTCTGATAAGTCAATGATTTTCTTGGAGTGATAAAATTTTAGTATTGTTCATTTATTTATTAGAATAGTCCATCACAACGAATTGTTATTAATTACTGTAAATTTTAGATGATTGTTTTATACATTTTACAAGTGTAAAGCAAGCATCTCCATAAAGGGATTCACCAAAGAAATTCTTATTTTTAGCTAAAATATGTATTTAAGTTTGCTTCAGACAATTTTCAATATAAAATTTATACATGACGTAATGCGTCATACAGACGCAAGCTAATTAATATTTTCAGCTCCATTAATTGCAGATACATAGACGAGTTTGTTTTTTTCTGGTGCGGTTAAATTGTAATACGAGTTTATCGGTAGTGTTAGAAAATGGTAAAGTTACCTAAGAGGTTTTTATTTGGTAAAGATGTTTGGTGCTATAGAATTATTCCAACTTGTGGTAGACATATTTATGGTAGATATTGCGTTTGGTAAGGATTGTCGTGGCAGAGAGGCTTTCATGCTGTAGGCTTCGTAAATGGCAGAGATTTTACTAGCTAGAATTTACATTTGGTAGAACTGTTTAATCGTACCTTTATTCTTTAGTATGATTTCATTTCGATAGAAGTTCATTGTATAACTGTTACTGGTAGAGTTTGTTTTGGGTAGGGATTTTTCTGGTAGCCATGTTGTACCTTTTAATCTTTGTTGGCATTTTTTTCGACATTTTCCGAAAACTTTAGCATATTTTTGGCATTTTTTAAACGTAGATTTGGCATAAAATATTTTTGAGAGTTGGCAGCACTGCGCCTCGCTCAGTCGGTGCAGACTGCAGATCTGTCAAGCTAAGTAAGGCGTACAAGAAAGTACCGGTACGTCTCATCCTCGTCAAAGGGTGCAATATCAGCATGTGGTCGAGTTCAAACGTGGCAGAACGATTGGTCTCCGGGTAACGGGTTTGTCGTACCCTTACATTGCGACTCGCATCTGGCACGCTGCTACAGCACTATAGTGCGCGTCACGAACGATGGCGGCCCAGTTTAGCGAGGTTATGCGCATGTACGTCATCACTCTGTCAGTAGCCAATCACATTCAGTAACAATTCAGAGCCTGTCGTGTTAACACGAGTGTCGAATGCGATGTGTTTGTGAATTGTACAGTTGTAAATCAGTGAGCATTGCAATAATTCCTATTCTAAATAATGGAAGATGAGCAACATAAGCGTAAGGTTCTGAACAGTCAAAGCAGAAAGCAAGATTTGAAAGTATTTAAGCATCTTAAGCGCGAAACAGACGCGAGAGGGCCGATCTGCGACGTTGCCAAAGCTCAAGAGAGAACTGCTAAAGCGTGTGATACTAGCCATAGAACTGTACTGCGAATAGTCAAACGCGGTAAGGTCGCATATTATATGTCAACCCTATTTCTCTCTCTCTCTGCGCGACCCGCCATCGTTCGTGACGCGCACATGCGTGAGTGCAACCAGCGGATAGAAGAGGGTCGTATACAGCGACCACAACACGTGGCTACAACGCGTATGACCCCATCGAGACGTGAGCCCCGCTGCAAAAATAAGATACTCCTCTTTTTTTTTTTCATCTCCATTAAATAATGTAACCTATTGATAATTTGTTCCAAATGAATGTGGTTCCAATTTTATAACAATTACTTCGTCTGACCCGAAAGGCTGATTCGATTTCATTCCAATTTTCCTGGCAGCATTGTCGTTTATTTCTTCTCAAACTTGTTTTCATATGATGCTGCGAACTCGCCAACACCATTTAAAGCAACTGTAAATAGAAAGGGTTCTGAAACATTCAGTTAACGTTACAACACTGGAGATTAAATTCATGCAGCACAAACTTAAAAAGGACTTGTCGTTCACGTTTTGTCCGCTGTAGCTCACACGTCACAGGAAGAAGTACTTTTTTCCAATCATTAAATTGATTCGCGCTCTTATTTACCGATCTCGATACCTAACAAATTTTCCTGAAAAAAAAAACGCCTTCATTATTTGATGTTTCGTTTCAGATACGTTCTTTATGTTTGATACATTCCTTATTCCACTTTTACAGCTCCTTATTTTGGGTGTAGAATCGAGCATGGTGGGTGAACGGTTAGCGTTCTGGTCTCGCATTCGGGAGGACACCGGTTTGAATCCCCGTCTGGGCATCCAGATTTGGGTTTCCCATGGTTTCCCCAAGTTACTGTAGGCTAATGCCGGGATGCTTCATTCAAAAGACCATGGCCGAATTCCTTCCCGTTCCTTGTCCCCAACCCCTCTCTAATGACCTAGACTTCGACGAAGCGTAAAGCTATAAGTAAAAAAAAACCGATAAAAAGATAGTCAAGTGTTGGGTGTGGATACATTTATCGGTTAAGTATTTTCAGAAATGCTGTTTTTTAATTATAATTTTTAGCTCTCATCCTGACAGCTGTTGTTCTAAAAGAGTTTTATAAAAAAGACTGTCGGCAAGTCAATGTAGAAAATAATGTTATATATTGTAAACGCATTACTGTGTATGCGATTTAATTTTTTTTTACTCTGTCACACTAGCTAATTGTGTGAGAGGTAGGATGGCCAGTTTAGTTCCTCTGTTTAACTTGGAATCTGAACCACGGAACTTTGTGGCGTAACTCGTATGATCTAATACATCTCTAAAAAATTCCCAGCCCTACCGGGATTTGAACCCGACACCAGATCGCGAACTTTTGAAAGCAAGCGCATTAACCACTTTTTTTAACTACATTTTATTTCAAGAGTTACAATTTTTACAATTTGATCAGCATTAAAGGAATTACTGCTTAACAGAGCATAATGGGGGTACCTTTTACTATCCTTTAGTGAGATTTTAGTAGTAGTTTACTTCAGAAGCAGTGGTATCCGAGGAATCGTGAGGTCTCCATCAGATTTCATCCCAGAGTGTATTCCGAAGCAAGTCTTTTCTCAGCAGACCGAATTAGCGGTAGTTGAAGATGGTAAAATTAGTCCTGACATCAATTGATGCAGGAAGAACAAACACTTCCATTGCCTAAGTGGAACTCAATACGCCCTGCTCTCTTCGGGCCCTGGAGCCGCCCAATTATTTTCCATATTCCGTGCCGCAGCCGAGGTAGAAAACTACAGTGGATAGGGCGATTGTTCCCAATCGATACTACTTTCCCCTGCCCGCAGTTACAGAAACGGTGTCAGAACACGGATACGGCCTAGTGACAGGACATACGAAAACACTGCCAGGTTGTTATAGGCAGTAAACATAATTGCGGACCATACTTCATAGAGACACATGTCTAATGATGAACTCTCGGCACTGGAAAACAGGACTGCAAAGTTTCCCAAAGTGAAGGTATAGCTTGTAAATCCACAGACTGCGGATAAACGAATAAACTTACAGCCGCCCTAGTCTGTCCACTGTATAAAAACGACTTTTACAGAAAATGTCACTGATACCTATCAAGTCTTTGTTCAGTCACATATGTTGTGGATTTATCTTCTTCTTCTCTGAGTTATCAATCCAAAGATACGTTTGTAGCAATTCTACGCTTCTCTTCCTTCCTTTTTAATACTACACAGCTACTGCATTTCATATCATTCATAATTTGGTTCATATAACTTAATCTTCCTCTGTGTTTTGTACCTCTCATCTTTCCTTCAATAATCACCTTACAAAACCATTGTGACGCAAAACATGGCCTGTCATCTAGTCACTTCTTTTCTCTGGGTTTATATCTAAATTTATATTAGGCAATTCTGAATGAATTTGCTGCATTGGTTGCAGCCATACTACTTCACAGACTCCACTAGCAAATCCGCTTCTTCACTCAAAATGATCTCAGATATTTCAAGCTGTCTTTATTTTTAAAGTAAAGGTATAAGAGCTAGAAACAGGGGATAATTAAATATACTGTAGAAGTAATATCATTCTTATACTTCATACGGGAAGCGGCATAGTGGCTCATAAAATCTCATTAAAGCATAGTAAAAATTACCTCAATTATGCACTAACTATGTGAAACAGTAATTCTCTATGTGTTTATCAACTATTAAAAATTTCAATTCTTGAAATGAAATGTAATGAATAAAGTGGTTAATGCGAAGGATTGAAGACCGAAAGGTCCCCGGTTCGAATACTTGTTTCAGCGGAGATTTTTTTTATAGGCCCTTAACCCGGACTTCACCTCTACCATTCGTTGCTGTGTAATGAAAAGTACGTTAGAAAGCTTTCGTGGTTCGGATTCCACGGTAAAACTGAAGGTTCCCTTCCCTTGATACGATTACTGTAGAAGTTAGGATAGGTAGGGACAAAAGCACCTCGCCCTCCTACCTGCAATACCAGGATAAGTACACCTTCTTCAGGACTGTCCAAGCAACCTTTGGTTTTTCAACTCAGTTGTCACATTAATGGAATGATTTAGTCTTGTAATTTTTTTATATTTTTCAGTTTTTATAACGTCTTTAAAGTTCATACATAATCTTTTGTTTTTATTTTTCTGTTATGACTTCTGCGAAAGGTTAGACAGCAAATTGCACAGCTAGATACATAAGAAGAAGCTAGAAAAAAACCAGAACCCGTAGAAGGTAATCGTATTTTCTAAATGAGAATCTCGCCGTAACTAGTAGCTTGGGTTTAGGAGAACCAGGTTATAATTCGGGTATAGTCTTGACCTTTCCGATTTTCCCGAAATCGTCCTCGCAAATTACTTGCCATCTCCTCATCATCATCATCATCATCTAGGACAGCTTCCAGCCACTGGCCAGGTCTGCTGGGAACAAAAGCCTCGCCAGCGCTTCCTGTCTAACCACCATCTCTCTTCTTCCACTGACGCCCAATTTCCTCCTCTTTCCTCCACACATTTCTTAACACCTTTCATCCATCTGTCCCTCGGTCTTCCTCTAGGTCTCTTCCCTTTCAGCTCCATGTCCAGCATCTTCCTTGGTAGCCTCTCCTCTCCCATTCTCTTTACATGCCCGTACCACTGTAGCCTAGATTTTTCAATTCTTTGTTGTAGCGGTTCTTCCTTTATCATCTCCCTGATTCGCTCATTCCTTATTCTGTCTCTTCTTGTTACTCCCACTCTACTCCTCTGAAATTTCATTTCCACCGATTGCCATCTCCTCATAATGAATATTATTTAAACGAGCAGTACGTGTTTACCTTGCGCCTTTATTCACTGTTCTTGCATGACATTATGTTACATCCATGGAGACTGAGGTAAGCTACTTAAGGCAATTTTAGTTTACGTTAAAAAATTTAATGCAAACGGACGTTTACGCTCCCTCATGCAAATCAGTATTACATAATTTAAGGGCAATGTCAGATGTGGCTGTACGTACAACGTAATATTTTTCTTCTTTACCATGTTATATAATCTCCCGTGGGGACAACATCTCGCCAAGATAATAATGCTTTACGTGTGTTGCACTCCAACGTTTAAAGAGAGTGGGGAACACTCTTGGTGGTATTTGTATGAAACATTCCTGACAGAATCCAATTAAATTTTACTGCACGTTTAATTGCTTACAAGTTTGCAATCAAGTTGTTAAGTATTTTGCACGAGTAAATAATAGTCGAACAAGTGTGTAACAACATAAAACTGTAATTACCCGCGTCCGAAACAGGTGCTTCTTCGAGATCCTGCACGCTATCGCTGAGCCAAGACCTCCGGAGTTGGTCTCAGCTAATCGTGGGTTGTTCCAACTAACACATGCAGGGCTTAGTGTTTATGGTCACGAGAATGACTGTCGAGGGGATGGGGTTTGAGGAGTTCCAGTTTAAACTAAAAGACATGAATCTACTAGAGAATGAATACAGACTTTTGCTTATGGCTTACGCTTCGTCGACATCGAGGTCATTAGAGGCGGGAAGGGACTGAAAACAAGGAACTGGAAGGAATTCGGCCATGGCACTTTGAAGGAAGCATCCTGGCATTCGCCTGGAGTGATTTGGGGCAACAATGGAAAACCCAAATCTGGATGCCCAGACGGGGATTCGAACCCGCGTCTTCCTGAATACGAGGCCAGAGCGTTACCATTCACCCACCACGCTCGATATGAATAAAGAGATACTTTTTATTGCACCTCACAAGTTTTTACATTTTCTGTTGTTTGTCTCGTATTATTTTTGTCAGAAAATGGATCAACTTTTTTAGGTCAATGAATTTCACATGGATCTTGTTCTCGACCATGTAATAATATTTCGATCATATAGTCAACATACTAGGGCGTACAACACTAATTACACGATTCTGAAGACCGTGCCAAGGAGTCAGTCTAGTATTAAAAAATGTATATATTTCTCTTTTCAATTTCGATACTTCGGTCTGAAAATAATTTTCTGAATAGTAATGAAAGAGCGCGCTAAGTGACCCATCATTGGCTATCGGCCGCTTTTCTTGCGAGTATTACTCGTAGGTTTTTATTGTTACTCTTAGAGCGGATGTCATTTAACCTTGTCAGTGTTAAAGAACTTCCTGAATTGAGAGAGAAATTTTGTACAATGCGGGATTTAAAAACTTTGACTGCGAACATCTCGAAAGGTATGTTGATTCCACGGTGCAGCCGCTAACTACAGAATTAAATGCCTGATGAATTCGGTCGTACTATGTTCGTCTAATATCTCCTGACAACTGATAATAGAATAATTTCTTTCGGATTTTATCTGCCACTTTAAAATAACAAAATCAACTTGAAAAACTGACGATATATTTGTAGGGTCAATAAAGGCACGCGACACATCGTAAATTGCAAATGATTGTTTTTTTGGTTACCATTATTACATGGTTTAAGAAAACATTTCGGATTGCACGAAGTTACAGTCGATGTCATCTGCGACACACCCTAAGTAATTTTGGAAAAAAGCAAACGAAAATCTCTCTGCATATTCTAATTGAAAATTACTTTCTGAATAAAACTATATTGAATCATACTACTGATATATCATATACTTCTATTTTTTTTTTAAACTTGAGAAACAACTTTTTTTTGCCGTTCTAAACTAGAATGTCCCGTTAAGAGCGAAGGAATGTAGCAGTTTGTTAGCCCGCAGACTGTGGTTTCGAATCGTTGTTGTTGAATATGAACAGCTCCTTTCATTGACAGCAAAATCAAACACCAAACAAATTTATCGTAGAAAGTTATTAACAAAGGTGATGTCTGCTTCCTGGAGAGATTTGTCAAGTTTAGCTACTTCATTTTATTTTGCCAGAACTTAGAAGAGATTAGCAGATTCTAGGATCTCATCAGAATTCTGTCAGGTTTTTCGTTCTTTGATGGTACAATTAGAACTCTTCAGCTCAGAATACGAATTATTCGTGTTATGAATTCTTTATCCTTAGATTTTTTAATGCTGTGCTACTTCTTCTATATTTCTTTAATTTAAAAATGTTGCTAACGTTACTGAATGACCAATTTCCAGTTCTTTAGGACTTTTGCCACTGAAACAAAGTTTTAGATTCTGAAGTTATGAAAATCACCCAAACATTTTTATTCTTTAAAATCGGAACATTTTCATCCTTTATTTCCAAAAATGAATTGGGATATTCTGATTGCGACAGCAGATAATTACCTAATATCCCCTCAAAACCACAATCGTAGATTTCACACAGAACACTGAAATGTTGTTGGTAGAATACGGTACGAACAATGACACTTGCTGTGTATAAAACACAAGTGGAGCTTATACCATTGACATCGTTCTACTATAGCACTGCCATAGAAATTTGTTGAATTAACTTTGACTTAAAGCTCTAATAAATAGATGCTGTATAGTACTACTCGAGGAACATCTGGTTGTCAAAGACAGAGCCCTAATATCTTTTGCTTTTAAACTGATATTTCAGCCTTTAATTCAAATTACTTCTCATTTTTTTTAATTCTGCTTGTAGAAGGTAGAAACATGGCAAACAGTTCTGTTACCCATATCTTTTTACAGCAAAACTTTTATAAATCCTCTTTTCCTTGAAGATATAAAGTAGCGAAATCTAAGATTCATTTTTTTTTCCGTTCCACCAAAGATACAGGAAGAAGAGTTCTATTTCACGGTTCGAACATTTTGTCTCAGACTTAGGACTCAAGAGAAAGTGAGAAACCGATGATCACTTAAAGAAATCCTAAACTTCTCTGAGTGTAACGGGGAGACTTTCCACTTACTCAATGAAGCGTCTACCAGGCGCTGGTGAGACCATTCGTCTTGACAGAGAGAAAAGAGTCTCTCCGACGAACACGACTAGGCTCTCACGTGCAGTGTCAGTCTCCTAAAGAAACGCAGGCAAAAATTCTGAAGCTTTTGTTCTTTAATTTAATAGAAACGTAACAAGTTCGGTCAAAAAATAATTCTCTCAGCATAGAAATAAATTGCCAATACGATTATCAAATGCTGATATCTAAACTCACTAAATCACATCCAATTTGCGTGTTTGTGTTACTGATGAGTACCAATGAATGTTGATAACTTGTCCAAAATTGTGCATCTGTTACCGTTTGCCACAGAAAGTGTTTATGATAAAAAGATTTCAAAAACTTCCTGGAAAATCACAACGTCCGTACCAGTCGTTTAAAAAAATGAAGGAATTACATTAAACAGTTTGATTTTATCTAGCACCTTTCCTATTTTATATTGAAATGTTTACCTGAGCAAAGATCTGTCTGTGAATAGGCATGTAATTTATGAATTTAGCTATCACATCTAGGATACGTTAGTCATATCCCGTGATATTTTTGACAAATAAGACATATATTACCGATAAAATCACACAGATATTGCAGTCAATAATTTTTGTCGGTTTAATTTTGTCTAAATGAATGGTGAAAAAAGAATTTAAGGTGCATGGACTCCTCAGGTCTTTAGCAACTCTGCTGAAAATATTCTACAAGAAAGGAAGTTTTCTTACTGCCCTTTTTTTTAAGTTCTCTTTATTGGAGAAAAGGTACTGAATTATGAAAAATTTTAATTTCTTATTTACATGCATCTTACCTTAATGAATTTCTGCGGTCTGTAGCTTTCTATCTGTGACAAAATTTCGTGAACATACAACTGGAGTGCAAATTATCATAATTATAGGAAGCTTGGTTATTAAGTAGGTGGTTATTAAGTGTCCACTTAATTAGAATCTCAAATTTTGGTTTCTATATTAATAACATTGGTTTGATCTCAACGATCCAAACATTTCTTCTGATTGTTTTCG
Organism: Vandiemenella viatica; assembly: GCA_031002005.1. NCBI lineage: Eukaryota > Metazoa > Arthropoda > Insecta > Orthoptera > Morabidae > Vandiemenella > Vandiemenella viatica. The sequence goes on from JARYHS010011408.1 coordinate 70,727,029, forward strand.
AGATGTTTTCCCAAATTAAAAAGTTAAGTAAGTTTAGCAGAAGTAAATAATAGCAGTAAGTTTTATTATAATTTTGGTACGATCGCTTATGGTAACTTTTTTGTTTGTTCACATTTACACCAACAGTTTATTCAGACGTTCGTATTCTTCCGATAGTCTAAAGTCTTAAAATGAAATTATTTCACAATGAATATTGTAAGCAACGGTATATTAAAGCACTTATGACCTTCTATTATGAATGTAAGCTGATTTTCAGCATTAAATTTCTCAGTTACATCTGCCGAGGTGACAACTGAGTTAAGTGTGGCATGAAAATGCGTGGAAGTGTCACGCATGATATCGCATTACAGACCCGATTTATCCCAAATATGGTGCGTGATGGAATTTTAAGCAGCGAGATAGATATAATAGTAAGAGTGGAGATTCATTCATTTGAATTCTGTGAAAAGAACCCAACAATTAAATAAAATCGTTAATACCATTTACCCGTTAACCACACTACAATTACAACTCTTTGAAGAGGTAAGCGGTTATGCGTTGTACTGATAGTTATCGAACCAAATGTTTTCTCAGATCATTTCATCAACAATGTAGACATACAGAGCAGAGAACGTTGCCACAAATTAGCATTTCTCAGATAAGACTGCTATGATGGAAAGATTTTACGCGTGGAAGGAATGATTTCATTTAATGTGTTCTAAACACCCCGGAACAGTTTTGAACTATACGGATTGTAGCCATTTTTTCCCTACCTGACTCAACTGGAAACTTCAGAAATAGATTGAATTGTATACGCCAACTCCTTGAATTGGTATTATTCCTGTTCCCATAGTATGAAACCACCTCTGCGTGTATCTCTCTAAATCAGGGGTGGCCGCCTTGAACATTTTTCTGGCCCGCGAGATTCATCACACTTTTACAAGATATTTTTTATATTTAATTTTTATGGTTATATATTTCTTTACAATGTGCATTTAGTATAATTATTATCTATTTTTACGTGTAAGAATAATAGTAAACACAATAATAACTCATGTTTCAATTTTTCACTCCAAAAAAGTCTCTAGTGGGGATATATAATTTTATATGTGGCCCGTGGAGTTATGATGCACTTCCAATGTGGCCCGCAAGATAATTTGGGTTGGCCACCCCTGCTCTAAATGATGATGAGACTGGTTGCGGAATATTGCACAAGACAGAAGGAAAATTCCCAGTTTTATTCCAAATCTGTGTTAATAAATAGTTAGAAAATGTTACAGTAATGCAATCACTAGCTTATTTTATTTGGGTAGAGCTTAAAATTTCCATCCATTCTTAGGATCTTTTTTATTTAACATTTTCGTGTCCACATAGTACGAGTAACGAGTCAACTGTACAGTGAATGTGAGTTTAAAGGAAAAGACACAATTTTGTTGGATGAACCCTCTCTATTAGAGGCAGAGGTTATGTTAGGAAACGGATGGATGAAGAAGTGAGAGGAAAGTAATCTACTGAAAAGCTGTTGCAAAATCGATGATCTATAAGTAGCCATGCAACAACGAGGCCAGAATTTCTTCTATACCTTACATTCGGAGAGCATTGTCTTTCACATTGTTCCAACTGTGGTCCTTTTTGTGGTGGATGGATTATTGACGTGTTGAGAACCATTCCAAAAACAGAACCAAAAAAGACTTTGTTTATCTCATGGCCATCACCTTTGTCGACTTTTTAGTAGGTCTTCTAAAGAAGTTTAATTTCAGACACTATTATGGTAGTCGATCAGACATGCAAATACACAAAATGGACTTTCTTACCTTTGGGATCTGAGTTTTAATGGGAGACTATTCGATGAATTCTACAATCAGAATATACGCCGCTTTGTAATAATCACTGCATAAAGTTGTTTATTCGTTCGTTTGAAGCATACTAATTTCCGCCATGGTATTCGAGCAATGTCAGCGACAGGATCCAGCAATTCAACAGCGTAGATTCATATCATCATCTTACTTGTAGCTGAAAGTTTCTGAAGGATTATTTCGTTTTCGATAGTTGAGGTATGTGCTGTGTAGCACATTAACCCTTTCAACGTAGTTGTATGCCTATAGTTTAATTTTTTTTAAATTTTGGTACTGAAGGTTGCCGAAATTAAAGAAAAAAAGGTTTATCTACATATCAACGTACAATTCTTTCATTGTTCATACAAATGATACATATCGCCACGTACGTTTTAGAAATAAGGGTGAACTAGACTCAGCAAAGGTTTTTGATGTAAAGACTCTTCACCGCGTATTTGAAAAATGATCCTGCACCCACAATACGATAATGGTGATCTTCAAAGACTACGTAGAATGGAAGATGTAGCGCCAAGAACAAAATGTCAAGCCACAGAGTGTGCAGACAACCACAGGAACGAATCCTAAAAGATGGTCCTTTGGGAAATCAAACATGTATCATGTTAACGACATTAAATGCTCATAAGAACAAAAATATATAATTAAACTGTGATTGCTGACCTAGGGGATAAATTTATCGATCGTTCTATATCTATAGGCCTGTATGGACTCGAGAAGGACTATCATCACTGGGCAACGAACCTGACCATGAATAAGCGGCTGGAATGGTAATGAACGATAATCCGAAAATGTTATTCCCTATTTCTGACTACCGTTTTATTGCTATGTAGATGTGATGTCCAGTTCTTCATAATAAGGGAAGTATAATTTAAATAAACGTAAAAGGTAAAGGTTGAGGTCACGGGGTTCCGACGGCTGCTGCCGCATCCCTTAGGATTCAAGGAGGTAGAGCTCCGCACTCCATGTACAACCTTCGGCACTGGAATGGATGTAAGGGTCAGCGCCACGCTCCGGCTGTCCTTACCTTCCCACAGAGTTTCCTCCACGGTACACATTGGACAGCAGGCTGAGTGGGCCTGGGCAGCCGTTCCGGAGGTTCAGCTGCGAGTAAAAATCCTCGGCTGCTCCACACAACCTTCCAACCCCACCCAACCGATTACTACTTTATCAGTATTTCATTATATGTCTTTCTGTTCGTTATCTTTGATCACACGAACATGAATTCAAAATAAAGACACCCCCTAACCAATTAGTACTCTTGTTTGCAGATAACAACTAACGGGAACGATTGTTCATTTCAGAAAAACGTCATGCTGTGCCTCACTGGGAAACGTGCGTGCCACTGACTTACGAACGCCAATTGTGATTGTAACATAGCTTGGCAGGGCGGGGTGTGAAGCGAAACAGGTCGCCGTGGCTCCACCAGGGGCATTACGTCCATTAATGTAAGAGATTAACTAGCAGCCGCGGTCGTATGTCTTGGCTTGACGCCACGTACTTGCCCTGCCCGAGGTGGTTGCTGAGAAAATCTGTACCGGCTTTGAACCTAACCGGTTTGCATATTCGCCGGTATCGGATAACTTATGTCATACAAGCCGGAGTGAACCAAGGTACGATGGAAAAACATCTGTAAGAGAAATGACATCACATAAATTATAAGTACACTATAAAACAACATTGCAATAAGTTCTGAGTCTTACGTTATATTTATATAGTCCTACTTTAGCATAAACTCGTGAAACCTTAACTAGTTCCAGCAAATCAAAATCAACGAACATCTTACGGTATCGAAGAGATATACAACTTCTAATAACGTTTTAAAAATATAAAATAAATCAACTGCATTATTAATATATTTTTCTCGGGCTTCCAGCCGTGTTAAGATGTCACATTTGCGGGACGTTTCGAAGGCGTCCATCTCTGCCTTCATTCTCAACCAAATGTCAATTGGTTGAGAATGAAGGCAGAGATGGACGCCTTCGAAACGTCCCGCAAATGTGACATCTTAACACGGCTGGAAGCCCGAGAAAAATATATTAATATTCAACGCTGTAAAAAATTACGATCCTAAATCAACTGCATGTTATAGACCATTTCCTCAATTACAAGTTAATCAATTTGTATAAAGATTAGTAATACACAAAGAAAATCAACCATTTAAAATTTTTGCCTATCACCAAAGATAACATAAAGTAGACTGCAAAAAAAAAGCATGGAAATATATACTTAGTGAAACCTAAAACGCGAACAAAACAAACAGTCTATGGAATACTGAAAAATGCGGTGTAATGTAATAGTGACGTGCAGTTTTCGAACTTGATAATAATACTAAACTTTATGGCAATACTGTGTAATCAGGCCAGCGCAGTGTTGTGTTATTGCATCCCACATTGAAGAGAAGCTTGGGAAAGATTCACAATGCTTCAGTTAAAATTAGACGATAAAGCAAACCGTGATTGTATGACGAAGATAACATGAAATACAATCACATGTAGGTCAAATTAATTTCAGATGAACTTCATATTGTTTCCATAACGAAACGTAACTGAAAAAAGGTACAAATATCACACAGATACGGCTGAAGATGCTCTAAAACTGGAGTGAAACGCGTTCGGCGAAAAAATAAACAAAAATTCAATTGTATTGGCGTATCACTAGTCTTTATTTAAATTAATAGGATAAATCCATAATGCAAATGATATACGTCTGAAACTTGGCAGCTTACATATTGTAAGGCTGTCGTTTATTTGTTTAGTTAAACAACGAAAAATCTCACCAACGGAGAAGGAGGCACCATTGTTTCAACATTATTCTTAATAATAATAATAAAGTTTTTTTCCAAATTTTACCTTTGTTAGAAGAATTATTTTTGTTTTTACGTGTGAATACATTAAAGTACATTAACAAAATATGTTAATAGTTGTACAGCAACAAACTGTGAAGAACCAGTAAAGTGTTTGGCAAGTTACCTTTTTTCCCATAACGTGATAAATGACAGCATATTACCATAAATTTCAATGTATATTATAAATAATTTATAAGAATCTGTCATAAAGAATTTTTTACAAACTTTTGTTCATGTTATGTGTCACTTTCATACATTTCCAAACATTACGTACGCGTACGTATACCTTAACAGAAAGAGCAACGTCCGTGCGGCATTTTCATCTCTCTGACCTCTCTTGTAGCTGCAGAAAATTTGTAACTGATTTAATTTTGATGCAGATGAGCCATTCAAAACAATAGAGAATGTGAGTAGGTATAAATAGAGAGAGCGTGCCCACACAAAAGAACTGTCAATCATTTTCACACCTCTATTGTTCTCTCCCCTCCCACCTGTCAATCATTTTTCACACCTCTATTGTCCCCCCCCCTCCCACCTGTCAATCATTTTCACACCTCTATTGTTCTCCCCCCTCCCACCTGTCAATCATTTTCACACCTATTGTTCTCTCCCCCCTCCCACTTGACTAACCACTTGACTTGAGGGCCACTTGACTAACCACTTGACATGAGGGCCACTTGACTAACCTCAGTTACACCCCTATTGTCCTTGACCACGCACCCCTCTGGCCGCACCAGGTGTGACGCAGCCGTTGCCAGACCACTTGAGCGAGGCAACTGGACTTTCGGACAGATGTCGACATGTCGCTCCTTTTTCGAACGAGGAATTCGCGGAGGTATTTGCCAGTGCGTGCCG
>JARYHS010011408.1:70733560-70757400 GCA_031002005.1 Vandiemenella viatica
CAAAGAACAATAGAATCCGAGGTTCCAACACGTCTGCTCGCTGTCCCGTCCGTGGCTGGAGTCCTGCGGTGTTTGTGGCTGCCGCGTTTGACGGCTGCCGCACGGATCCCGCCGCCGAAGGTGTTGCAACCGCAGCGACGAGCTGCGCCGCGGCGCCGTGCGGCCGCAACGTCACTCCTGCAGCGGGACTCAGCCGCGGCATGTTGCCGCACCGCGGCAACTTTCCGTGGTTCAGCCGCCGCTTGCCGCGGCACTTGCCTCGGTTCAACCGCCGCTTGCCGCGCGATGTGTGTGTGTGTATAGACAACGTGGCCAACCCGACGGCGAACCACGTGGCGGCGCCAGCCCCCACCGCCGCAGCATGTACCTGTTATTTGCCTCGGCATGTAACTGTTATTTGCCTCGGCATGTACCTGTTATTTGCCTCGGCACGCACTGGCAAATACCTCCGCGAATTCCTCGTTCGAAAAAGGAGCGACATGTCGACATCTGTCCGAAAGTCCAGTTGCTCGCTCAAGTGGTCTGGCAACGGGCTGCGTCACACCTGGGGCGGCCAGAGGGGTGCGTGGTCAAGGACAATAGGGGTGTAACTGGGGTTAGTCAAGTGGCCCTCATGTCAAGTGGTTAGTCAAGTGGCCCTCAAGTCAAGTGGTTAGTCAAGTGGGAGGGGAGAGAACAATAGGTGTGAAAATGATTGACAGGTGGGAGGGGGGAGAACAATAGAGGTGTGAAAATGATTGACAGGTGGGAGGGGGGGGGGGGGACAATAGAGGTGTGAAAATGATTGACAGGTGGGAGGGGGAGAACAATAGAGGTGTGAAAAATGATTGACAGTTCTTTTGTGTGGGCACGCTCTCCTCTATTTATACCTACTAATGTGAACATCTGAAGCTGAAAAATGCAGGATTACGTTAGTAATTGCCTGCAATATTTTTTACACACACGTAAATACTAAACTTTACTGCTGCCCTCTTTCCATAAACTACTCCAAAAGCTTTCCGTCACCTGACTTCATGAATGAATGAATTTATTACAATGAAAAGTTTACTCGTAAATGAATACCAAAACCGTAATAAATTGTGTTTTTTTTTATATATATAACAAAAAAAATAAAATAAAAAAAAAAAAAAATAAATAAAAAAAAAAAAACACGGACGCTTCATTTCCAGTATCCATTTGCTTAATTTTTTTTTTTTCCTCTTTGAAGTTAATCTTCTTTCTTCAAACTGTGAAGTTGTCCCAAGTATGTGTACATTCTAATTAAAGCATAAAATATAAATTTTTTCTTAGCTTTAAGAATAACATGTGATATTGGTCGAATTCTACTGTTTTAATTAACTTTTCGCGTTTTTTGAGAGGCTAAATATTAATATATTTTGAATGAATGAATATCGAAAAAAATGTTTTTGTGACAGCAAATTTACTTTCCGAAATGTTTTGCAAAGTTTGAAACGACGCAAATATAGTTAGAAAAGTTTTGTTGAGTACGGAAGAAACAACGAGCCAGGAGATGCTTTAGTGAATGTCCTGATGTAGGCTGCTTCACAAGCAAATTTAATGCCCAGAACAAATAAGTTGATCAATGAAATAACATTAAACATGCACAAATAACGGTTTTATAATAATTTATACTCAGTTTCATTAAACTCAACGTGGTTACCACTCAATGATTCTTATAACTGGAATTATAATTAATGCTTTTAAGTATTAAACGTTTTAGTCTACATTTTCCCGATGTACTACAGAGCAACAGAGAGGCAAAATTTGATGATAACAAAATTTGCAGATTTCGTAGTGCTTTAAACGAATTGGTCTGGCGTCTGGATAAAAATCAAACTTCTTGTAACCAACAAGATGATAAATTGATTTGTTGATGGCGATGTTTCATCCTGATGTCTTACCGCCAGTTGTTTTCTAGAGGTATTGTATTCCTAACTAAGTGCAGGCACAAATAGAAAGGTTTTCAGGTAATATGATGAATTTAATTCGATAGTTTCCTGTGTGTTTGAAATTGTTGTGTTTCTGGCTGTAGGGTGTGCTCTCATTAATGAACCTGTGGATTTAAGAGAAAAAATTTTCATTGTCGTTTCTTCTTATGTAAAAAAAGGGGGCATTTTATAATACAAAGTGGACTTAGCCCCTAATGTATCTAACTCACCTAATTGTACTAGCACATCCCATCCCAGCATTTAGTCCAGTTATCCGCTACCGAAGCTGAGTCCATTGGACAAAAATTTAAACTGGCGAGCTGGTAGTCGGCTGACAAGATCTAAAGTGACGTTCAACATAGTTTCTGTATTAGTAATTGTTCACACGCGAACCGCCTCCGTCCGTGAGGGATGTTCTAGTTGGAGGCCGCGCCGTGTCCCGCCCGTTTTCAATTAAGATACCGATCGTAAATTGAAAGCTCCTCTTACACAAGCTGTTACCTCAGCCGATTTAGCACGTAACACAGCTTGTAAAAGTCGCCGCATTAAAAATTATGTCCTCCGTCGCAGATGGTAATCTACCCAGCTCTCGCTATTATAAACCATTTCATCAACAGCACTACGGACCCACACTGCCCTGACTTACAGCCACATAGCGCATCCACACATTGACTACAATTCTGATCATTAATCCATTATAAGTGTCAGAATGACAACTTATGTGATGTAACTGACAGTTTTGAAAGATATAATTTAATGTTATAATATTAGTGCTTTAATGTCCCGTACGCAAGTGAAGAGTACGCGTGAGTTGGTCACGTTTTGTAGACTCTAGCGTCAGCAGATGCGACGAGGGAAGGCGATGACCAGACAGGTGACGACGGATCGAACATTGAGAACGTTCGGCGGTCGGGAGAAATTACGAGCGACGGTACGGACTCGCTACAGGTGTTATGAAAGCTTAGGTTCTGTAGGACAGTCACTATGTCCAGCTAACAGTTAGGACACCTCTCTCAGTAGCCAGGTCTCGCGTCATGGGCGACTTCGCCGGTAACATCATCATCGAGTCTAGCTGTCAGCCATCCTTCACTGTAAGTAGTAGATCCACCATCGATACTTCGTAATGATTGGTAATTACAAGTAACAATTGCTTCAGTGATCGGCACTATCGGGTTGACCTGGCACACGGCATTTAAAACGGATGTATGGCTACAGTCAAGGATGTACAATAAACGCCGGGTATAGCAGTTAGGCGCCTTCTCTGTCATAGCAGTAAGAAGAACCTACTCTAGTGCAATGATGATCACTTGGTACATTACTAAAACAAAGGGTCATGTCCTTAACCATGTGGTGTCAGATATCCTGATTATTATTACGCTAGTTAGTCGCAGCCCGTAGCAAGGAAGGAGCAGAATATCGCCGGAGGCCAACGGTGGGAGTAAATCGCCCGGGTGAGAATTAACGTCCTGAGCTAAGCTTCTCCAACACCACAACACGCTCACAAGTATTAGACCTTACACCTCAAAAAAGAGCCATTACAGTTATATACAATCGCCATAGCAAAGTAAATAACGAATAGAATACTATTCTTTAATAACAAAGACGCGAATTCATAGCGGTACTATTTACAAAAGTATTCATTAGTAGTAATTCCAAGTTTTTCCACCGTTTTGTTCTCAAATTTCACTGCTGCCAAGAGAAAACACAATTTCGTGAAGTGGTGCCAGCGTGAGGCACGATGGATTTAGTTATTAATAATTTAAATTACCTTAACGAGTGTCAAGTCACTAAATAATCTGTTACGCAGACAACAACAGTTTTAACAGAATCTAAAGAGAGAAGTGTTCATCTGCGATGTAGTGTGATCTCTGGCCCCAATCTGCCCGGTTTACGAACAGATTATCATTTATATCTCTGTCCATTGTCCACGTAGGGTCATAATACAATCCGCAGTTTTTGAGTGAGACCCTAAGCTTTCAAACTGTTCAAGTCCCATCCAAATCAGTTATTCGGACAAAGAAAACACATGGAAACAGCAGCTTAGAGATTTAAATACAGTGATTGGCGTGCCATAGTCTGTGTTGCAATAAATCCATTCGTAATGAAACAAGAATCAAAATAAACACTTTTTAAAGCCCCAAACAAAACAGAATAATGAAAACCGATTTTCGATATCAATCAGCGACTGTTGGGACTACTTCTCTTGCCCTAATATAGTAATTTTCCTTAAATGAATGTGCGCTTTCCGTTTACAGTAACCGACGCGTTTGAGATAACCGTTTCTGTTCTCACTTTTTTTATTTTCAGTCGCGTGTTTTGTAACAAGGTCCTCATTAATTAAAGGGACCCAATTCGACACCATTCATATGGTTACAAAAACTTAGTTTTTAAAATTTCAGTAATTTCTGTCGGCAATATCTCAGTTATTGTAAATTCATCATGCCAATTAATATCTTAATCGAACAATTACAAATGCGGTATGAAAATTGAGTCTTTCACGGCCTTTTACCCGATGTAATTTTTACTGATGTTTCAACCGAAAAGTTTCTCTGAAACACAAGATGTTAACAACAAGCTCGACCATCTTCATAGGCGAAACAGTATTACTGAAGTCAGTACAGCGGTGGGACAATTACTTCAGAGATATTATTTCCCCTCAGTAAAACTGTGGAGCTAACTGTCGAAACATTGCATTTCGCGGTAAATGTACGGTTTAAAATCGTGAAAAGTTTGTCGCATTATTTGCGGTGTTTAGAACCTTAGATGTTCTTTACGTATGAATATAACGGATTTGCTGTTGCCCTTATAAGACTACTGAAATATGTTTATTTTACTACAGATTCCTATAGAAAGGAATTTGTTTTAATCTCTTGATCGATCTCGTGAACAATTTTTATACTGCACTGAAAATATGGATTTAAAACTGTTAATCAAACAGATGTCTACCGGTGTTAAATGGAAGATGGGAAACAATTACCGATGATGGAATGGCCCTCCATTTCTGATTCAGAAATAAGAGTTCAGTAACGAAACAACAAGAGACACATTACGAAGCAGGTTACAAAAATGAAGACAAAATATTAAAATGCGCTTAACGTCGTTACCACAATTTCCCTGTAACAGTTTTCGTTGTTGACAAGATGTAATCCCCTAATCCTCCAAAAACAAAAAGTAAGTGAAAAATATGTATACAAATCATTTACCTCCCGTTTTTAAATAATAAAAATCTGGAAAAATACTGCATTGGCACTCAGGTTTCTTCACCACCTTGCAGTTAATAATCGGGCTTCTTTATTCGTACTACTAGATTTAAGAAAATGAAACTTATTTCCAGAAGTTCCTAATTAATATCTTTATTTGAATCTTACTGCGTTGGCTAAGAACTGTGATTACTAAGTTCACGAACTTTTTAAACGGTGATTTTTTCCCCCTTCCCACAAAGAAACTGTCGCCCGTTCATGATTACCGTTATGCGCCGAATCAAATGTTGCTACCACGAAAGAACGCTCCTTTTGAGATGTTGCAGAGGTTCTGTAGCTAAGTTCCCCTAATGGATTTGACGCACCAGCAGACGAAACGCCTTAGAAAAGATTTCAGTTTCTGGAACGAACTCTACTATTCTGGAGCAACAAGCGACATGGATTTCTCAGTTACATTTAGTAATTGGTCGGTTGAACTAATTTAATGAAAAAATTGATGCCACAAACGATGGAAAAAACGAGAGAAGGAGACAGAAATCAAATGCTTCCGACAGACATCCCAGTTAAGATTAACATCAGCTAGCGAAGAATTTTGTCAATTCACGAATTTTGGGGGTAAACAAATGGTAAATTGTAAGTTGTTACAAGAAACTGACCTATGTATTGAGCTTTGATAAGAGGTTTTGTATAGTTGGGGAAGACAGGCAAGTGATGAGTTTGAAAACTCTTAGCAATGTAAGATACTGTAACCACTGGAAACAGATTTATTCAAGGTCCGCTCTCTCTTATCGATCAAAGCGATGTGGAAATGTTAACGGAGACGGAAATTAGGAAGAACTGAATTGTCAGCACCTTTTCTTGCGCTAAACAACCGATAATGACTGTCCGGCCTCGGTAGTGCAGGGGCTAGAGTGCTAGCTCCACATGCCGAAGATCGCCGGTTCGAGTCCGGCCAAGAGCATAGATGTTTGTGTTGTGTTTGTGAATGTCGTGTCCGTGTTGTAGTGTCAATACTTGATAGCAACAAATCACATTGAGCTGGCTGTATGGCCTCAGGCACCGAAACTGTCCGATGCAGAAATTGTCTTCTACATTTGGTGGCTTAACTTTAATGATCGAACGTCACAGATCAAAGATTCCGTAGTTTTTACTGGAACAGTAAAATTACTGGTTCTTATTAATGTATAAATTTCACCTTACAAATGATGAGCAGGATTATTGTAACAATCATAGTATTATGATTTAACTAAATAAATGTTCAGTTAATATTTAAATCTCAAAGATCAATTTCAGTTCTTTTTACTTAGTTTACAGACTACGTAAAAAGTATTTTTAACGATCATGAGTAATGAGGACCCTAAAAACACTCTTTTACGGATAGAAACAGTACGGAGGTTATGTACGGGATCTTTGCAAATATTCATAGTACTACATTTTTGACACTGTCCCATGCAACATCTGAGCATGGGAAGGTGTGAATAATTTCTTCCACCACCCGAGTTCCAAACATTTCACCTGGTTCGAGAGCCCGGCATAGTCAGCGCGCCTTAAGCTGCGTATCCACAACCAGCGGCAAACCCTCGATCACTGGCTCGCGCGGCGATACCTGGCTTGGTTGCAGGTATCGCCGCGCGAGCCCATGTTCGTGGGTTTCTGTTGTCAAGCGCGGCTGCCGCGCGCGGCAACGCAACCCAGCCAGAGTTGCGCGGCAAGCAATGCAGGCACAGTCAGTTTTCGCGTCCATTTTTACTGAGACTTCCACAAGTAGGAATACGAGTGGTGGTATATTCTGTCCTGCAGGCTACCATATGGCATATATTGTAGACACACACAGCACAAATCGGTAAATTATACCGTGGGGATCGTTATAAGTGTCAAATAATAAATACTTACCAGAACCAGTAATAAGACTTTTAGCTATTCTTGATCTTTCTCTTCTATATGATGCCAGAAGCGTAGCCATCTTCTTCTTTAAGTCGGAAACGGATAAGCCTATTGTTGAACTTATTTCCTTCCATGCATTGTCCCTCAGCGTTTTGTTGTGGTAACCTGCACATTTACTATTCCACAAAAAATCTTTCGCCCCATACAACTGTATTAGAAATCGACACTTTTCGTTGTTCATGGCATTAAACTGTCGCTGTGCCGCGCGAGCCAACTCAAAGAAAGACACTGCCGTCCCAACAGCGCGCGAGCCAATTAGTGGGGACCCTTTGCCGCGCGCCTAGAGACCGACAGAGAATGATTGGCTCGCAGCGCGGCATGTTCGACCGCGCCAGTGTTCGAGCTGGCTTTCGTGTCAACAGCGTATCCATTATGCGCGGCTGCCGCGCGAGCCAATGTTCGAGGGTTTGCCGCACGTAGTGGATACGCAGCTTTAGAGATACATTTTATTATATTTTTGAAGTGAAACTTCTTTGGTCGCGGTAGGGAGAAATTTGTCAGCGTTACGCGTTACGAGTTACGCGACCAGTGCGCATGCGCCACAACGTTCTGCGCATTATTTAAGCTATGAGTTACGAATCTGCGCTCAACGCGTCAGCTTAGAGGCTACAGCTAGTTACTGACGAAAACTGACTGCGAGGACGGTGGTCAGATAGTTCTGTCCAAGATGTTCGGGACTAGTTTACACCGTTCCATTTTAACGCAACCACAATATCCGCTAATATTGTCGCTACAAAGTCAAGTGCTACAGACACACCCAAACACATGAAATGCATCGCAAACTCCATTTCGTGAAATAACGACTTTGTCTGCATCAGGATTCCTAATTCGCGTGGCATAAATTATCACAATTAATTTCATGATACACCTTCAGTAGAAACTGCAACTGGAAAAAACCAGCGCGAAATGGTACGTTAGCTGTATCGCGGTGTAACCTTGATGCAATACTCTATAATCTAGCGAAGTATGCTTGAAATTTTTAATAATTACCATTTGCTTACGAGAATAACTTGGACAAAGTTCCTATTCACTGCAGAAATGAAATATAAAATCATCGTTCGTCCACTCAATTTCACACCGCGTTTCTCACCTCAATGCCGTTACGGAAGTTGAGGATCTCATTGAAGTGCTCTTTTACACTCTAATAAGTGACAAGTACTAAGTGCGCAGCCCGGTGCTACGAATGACGTTCTGCAATCGAAGGCTTCCATCCCGGCGCCTCGTCCTAATGTTAAATGTAGCTATAGTAGAACGTGTAAAGCATATCTCGTTTCAATTCAGCACTAGAAGAAAGCTGAAGAAGATGGGCCGAAACGTAGGCATTTAACATTCGTATGGTAGCCACCCGACAAATCTCACTCTTTTATTTTATTTCAGGTGAAGCCAAGGAGGCGGGCTGTTGTAGGCCTCTAGGACTCATTTCAGCCAAACTAAACCTACTCTATCACTACACGCTACGCAACAGATGGCAGCCCTTCACTTCCTCCCCTAGCGTAGCTCTCAAGGCAGAAGTGGTGGCCCTCGGGATCTCCCGGCCAAAGAAGCCAGGGTCCAGACTAGATATGCAGGTTGCTCCTTCAACTGTTATTTTAATAATGACATAAGATTTTCTCACAAATTAAGTTCCAAAAGCCGTTTGTGTTACTATTCCTTACTGCCTTGCAACAGAAGATTATTTTTTTAATGGAGTCACTTTAATGATATAAAATAAACTAGTAGTTGCCCTTCACTTCATCTATATCCACCAAAGCATTTTTTCTTCGATTCATTAAATATTATAAAGAATTTAATACCATTCGGTACCAATTACGTGATGAGTAAGCAATGTAGTTTGAGAACGTAAGTGATATATTTTTATCAGTAGTTTCTTCATTAAAGCACGCGCTATTGTCCTTGCAAAAATGCTCTGTCAAAAAAAAAAAAAAAAAAAAAAAAAAAAAAAAAAAAAAAAAAAAAAAAAAATCTTAAAAACTTAGCATCATTTTAAATCCTAACTGAAAATTGATTAATTCGTTACCAATCTAACTAATTCGTCGGCTTTGCTACAGTAAGGCCAACTGTCGTATTTAGAGACTGAATACTCGATAATTAGAGAAAGTTCCAATAATGAACATTAGGGTAATGTCGCAGTTCTTTGATACTGTTTTGACTGGATATCTGCTGTGTCCCCAGTTAAGGTAGTGACATGAAGTGTACTGTAAGCCAAACTCAGCTTTGTGAATGGATAAAGAATTTTCTGACTGGCCGGTAGCAGTATATCGTCGTTGACGGAGAAGCCTCTTATAATCTATATATTACATTGAGCGTCCCTCCCGGTACTATAGTCAGACCGCTTATTTATTTATTTATTTTTAATTTCTATAAACGGTTTCAGAAACAAAGTGAATAATAGCATGAAATTGTTCGCTGTCGAAGTGGTCGTCTATAAGGTATAGTGGATGTTTTTTTTTTTTAATTGATGAAAACTTTATAGCTGTCTTTATTATTTAAGAATTGCTATTTATTACGGCTTACAGATGGAGGCGTATTTAATTTTAATATTAATACAAGGAGTCTCAAATCCGATGCAAGGAATTGCCTCGTCTTACATTTGGCAATAAACAAACCACTAAGAAAATAATGAATGTTAATGAAACAAATTCAACATTATGAAATTTTATAATGAATGACAAACATTGCTAATATGATTTTATTTATTTTGCCTGTAAAACAACGTGGAATGACCTCCACGATTCTCATGATTGGATGCAATATTGAAATGAATTTTATTATAACGAATATGTCAGGCGCCAGGGAATTTTTACATTACCCACCAAATGTGGTGATTGAAAGTTCACAAAAGTTTGTCCATTCCTTCAAATATGAAAATTCTTAAAATAACTCCCGGCTTTAAACAAACACTAGCTTAATCGGAGGCGATAATTCCTAATCTTTAAAAATCTCTTTTGATAGGGCCGTTACAGAGCTACTCTCAATTATTGAAGTACACACTGTTAACTTCGTTGTGCATTTACCGTAACGGTGTAGACTACTTCCGTCGACGGCGAAAATGTTTCAGGATATGATAGCTATAACACTCAAGTCAACTATTGACCTGCGCATTTCTGTATACTAAGGAATCAAAGTATGATTTCCTCCTCAAAAAGCAAAGTACGCAGAGTCACTGTAGCTTGTACAGTTGTACACACTGTACAGAGCGACCTGGTCCAGGGTGCAGCCTAGCGCACTCTAGGCCGGGTACGGAGTGTCAAAACAATCTCCACTATCGTTCCTGCGTCTCCTTGCGGCTCGCCACGCCTTTCGATGACGCATTTCCAACATGAAGACAAAAATACGCAGAAATTAGTATCAAGCAGGGATTTTTACGCCGGTGATTGGTTTCTACTATGGTACCTCGTCCTCAAAAAGCTATTCTGTTGGCTAGAATCATTTATCGGCGTTTCGTGAGAATTCGCTAAAATTCGACTGCAGTCGGGGCGTGAGTTCCCAGAAAATCGCAGGATAGCGAAAGTCAACGGCTGATCAAACAACTTCCATTGGATATTCCCCCGTATCTAGCGGTCGCAGGGCGCTCAATAGCGCCGTTGCTTGATAAACAATGGGGCTGACCATTGTTCGTCCATGAGAGCCCGGCTCCAGTCTGTTGGGTGCCCAGTTACCTGGAATTTTGTCTCCTCGCTCGGCCGTATCAGCCAGGAAAATCGGATTCTAGCAAATTCTTCCTATCACTGGTTGCATTTATTATTAATAATAAAAATTGTACGGGATGAGCCACTTTCGTCATTTCGTTACAAGGGCAGTAAGGAATACGGCCGGTTGCTTACAAATTCAGATCGATCTGGATGTTATTCAGGCTTGGTGCTACGAAAAGTGAAAGGCAATGTGTATAACGGGCAAAGAGAATCCGTTTGTTCAGAAATACAACAGTTCAGTTATTGATATGGTTGATTCCATAAAGTATTCGGGCGCAGCAGTACAAAGCAACATGAAATTGGACTAGCACATTAATTCTGTCGTATGTAGAGATAATTCTAAGCTGCGGTTCATACTGTAGGTCGAATCTTGAAAAATTGTAATGTGCAATCAAAGGAGGTAGCACACAAAACCCGCGTGCGACAGCATTTAGACTTCTGTTGTACGGTTTAGCATCTGTTTCGTAGGGGATTTATTGACAGTATAGAGAAACTACGGAGAAGAGACGCTAGATTCGTGTCTGCTTGACAAGGTCTTTATGAAAGCGTCACAAAATTGATTCGTAAATTGGGCTGGGATGTTTTGGTAGACAGATGACATAGCTTTCGCTTCAACTTGCGTACACTAACTTTCATTTACTAGTGCGATCAAATACTTCGTCCACCAATCCATTTGAACCGCAATAACAAGAAAGATAAGATTAGAGAAATAAAGTGCCGCCCTGATGCTTATATGAATTCTTTCTTTCCTCGCGCCATTCGGGATTGCAATGCACAGAGTAAAGATTATTTCTGGTGCAAAGCATTCTCTGCCACCAATAAGAAAACACATAAAAATGTGTTTAATTCTTTAAGCTACGCCAGATTATATGTAGAAGAATTTAATATTCAGAAGATATTTTAGTTCCGTTGTTCGTTGCGAAGTGACTTGTTATACACAACTCGTAAGAATCTAATGTTTCAAGCAGCAGACACCTTGTGAAAATCGTTCAGTAGGTTTCAAGTTATGCCAGATTATAACTAAAACCAGTAAAGTGCACAGAAAAGACTTTAATTTCCTTCTCCGGAGCCATATGACGTAGCGTCATTAAACACACCTCAAACTTCAAATTGTTAAAATCCCAGTAGTTTTTGCGTAATGCCGGAACGAACAAACAAAAAAAGCGCCATTACATATACATATATATATAGATTCAGCGGCCATGTGGGTCAGTGGTTAAGATCGAGAGGTCCCTGTTTCGAATCCCTGAATCCACGAGGATTTTCGTAGGCCCTTAACCCGACTTTCACTTCAGGCACAACTTGCTGTGTAATGTGAAGTACGCCTGTACGCTCCAGTGGTTCAGATTTTACGTTAAACCATAGGCCCTCTTTTCCCGGTAGGATTATCGTGTTAAGTCACGTAAGGAAGAAAGGAACTGTCTACCCTTCCTCAAATACCAGGCTAAGATACCTCCCCTGGAAGAGTTCAACCAGCCTTCGGGTCGAATACCAAGCTTAGCTTTTATTTTAGATATAGATTAAAACAATAATTTCACCAGGAAGACAATGTAACGGAAATAATCTTCTTAGGCATTTTTTGAAACTCGTTTCCGTTGGTTGCAAAGTTGTAGATAAGCTGCAATACAGAGTGAAAAGCGATAAGAGGCGTGCACGCCATAGTCGTCAGGAAGGAAGAGCAGCATCAGTCAACTCCTGCCTCAGTCACCTGCCTTACATTCTGCAAAACCAACAGATTACTTTTACATTCAGGAAGTCTTAGCGACATTCTCACATCCTTTTGGAATGAACTTAACCACAAAAGACGCGTCATCTGCATAGAAATCTGTAACAATTCATAAGGTGCAAAATTGGTGATAAGTATTTAGTAACTATACATTTTTCCAGTGACTTGAACAGGCGTTTGTTTTTGAGAGGATGCCTAGTTGAGACTAATAGCAGCACATCACCGGTTCATGATCCTCAGAAGCAGAAATGGGACTACGCGTAATCACTGCACTTTATGTATATTTAAAAAATGCCTCTACACAGTTACAACAAGAAGTTACTGCAGTCCGCCGTGTAGAAAGGAGTGGGATTACTTTCCCCGACGCAACCGATCGGTCTTCCATGGTTTTACTCAACACGAATGCTGGATGATTCTTTTAAAAGCCCAAGGACAAATTCCATCCCGTTCCTTGTCCCCAGAATTCTCCCGTCTCTAAAGACCACGACATAAATGAACCATAAGTTATCACATAAAATAAAAGAGGTAGAGCAGTGATAGTTTGATATACCTTCTACTTTCAGTGGTGTGTGCTTAGACGCCAGTTCCAAACGTTTTTGAAATATTGGCAGAAGAAACAATATGGCTTTACGTGATAACAATTACTTTACGTGGTATCCAAAATTGTAAATTACTAATTTTGTACATCTTTTTTCCCCGCGGGTTCCATCGGCTCATTTTCGTTCCCTGACAGGATTAACGGAGGTAGAGCTCCGCACTCACATTACATCCTTCTGCACTAGAAGGGATGTGAATCATGTGATGGGGTCGGAGCCACGCGCCGTCTATTCTTTACCTTCCCGCGGAATTTTCTCCACGGTACTGAGGGCCCTGGGGAGACGTTAAGCTTCGAGGAAAAATCGTCGGCTTCGTCGGGGATCAAACCCGCAGTCAGACACTCTGCCACCTGGATCTCCCATGCACTTCTTTTACAAAACTACTGTATAAATTACAAACTTTCTTTAGGAAAGGGTATAAAATATACGAGAAAATAGTTTGTTAGTCAGTACTCAAATGCTCGCACACTGATGAGCCGTTGAATTTATTTTCGACTGTTTTTGCGATAAGCAAAATAGTATCACGTTGGTTATGAATAAAAAATATCACTTATTTCTGACGGTTGTTGAATATCAAAAGTGAAACCTAGAGTGGCAATAGGAAAAGAACTTTGTAGCTTTCTATGATCACTTCCAGTTCAGATGCTCACTTAGTATAGGACGTGTCTGTTAAATATAGTTGGAAAACGACAGTAGCAATCACTTCAGTCTCTTTACGACGTTGTTACGGTGGAAAAGCAAGGTCGACAGAGTAACACCTGACTGCCTCTACAAGACAGTTTAGTCAAAGCACTGCAACACTAGAAACTGGTCGCCTAATCTCCGCACTGCAAGTACTCTCTCCGAGTTTCTCCGCAGTTAAGAGCGTGAGGTATAGCAGACACAAGCCGTGTCACCCACGTCCAGATTTGCTACGCATGATTGCCCGCACTGGCATACGCTCGACTTTATTCAGCAATACAAGAGGAGCGATCGCTAACTGCATAACTGTCTGAATTGATTCTCTGTACAACCAAGAGTCGGCCGACCGTCGCAGCGTTAGGGTTGGCGTGATAGAGTAGCTAGTTTGAGTCCAGTCTCTGGCGAGAGCGTCTTTAATTATTGGCTAGTTCAGAGTTGTCTGAACTGTCTTGTAACCAAATATTACAGCCAAAAACTGTTTTCAAATAATAATTAAAAATAACGCCGGTAATGTAAATTTCATTTTCATTTCGTTTCAATAGCTCGTAAAAAATAATTCGATAAGAAAAAATAAATAAAAAATCAACATTTAAAGCTAACGCCACCCGGATAAACTTGATCAGCAGAGAATCGGTTCACTATTTTCCTCCCCACACTTCGATACAATCATATACATACATTCATACATACAACCTATAAAATCCAAATGAAAGGTGAACGAATATCATATCCAAGTAGAAGAATTATGGACGCCGAGGTCATTAGAGGCGTGAAAGGATAGGAGCAAGGAACGGGAAGGAATTCTGTCATGGCTTTTTGAAGGAAGCATCCTGGCCTGGAATTTGGGGAAACCATGGAAAACCCAAATCTGGATCCCCGGACGGAGATTCGAACCCGCGTCCTCCCGAATGAGGGGAAAAAACTGAAAAATGTGAAAAAAATATTTTGTTTGTAATTCAATTTCTCACTTGTTATAGCTGGAACAGACTGCTGTCATAGAATTAATAATGGTATTCCTCGTATTTTGCAATCGTTTATTAAACCGATTAAACACATTTTCACAACGATACACAAAGCTGAAACTAATTAAAAAAAATACTGGCATGACAAAGTTATATCAGCTCGTAATCAAAGGAAGCTTTCTGTGTTAGTTACTCAGTTGCTGCGAAGAGTTTCTCTAGAATGAACTATATTATCTTTCTACTATCCGAAAATAATAGCATTAAATAATTTGCAGGATCGATTTGATCAAATGTCTAATGTAACCTATATTTTTTCCATTCTAAAATCAAAATAAATTCTTCAAGCAATCAGTTGTTTCCTGCATACATCACGCTTTAATATGGAAAAAAACAAAAAACCAGAACAGTAGGATCTTAATTGTTAACTGTTGTTAATCAGCCCAATAACCTTACACAGTCTGCTTGTCGTGGTAAATTAGCAACCAGATCAGAGTCGTGATGGTTTATTGGTAAGATGTCATAATGGAGGTCAATAACTCCATTATTTGAGTCCCAGTCTTGGTCAAAGTTTTTACATATCTTCAACTTGTCCACCCACCTCAGGGACCTTGGTTTGTGTATGTCACCTAGTGATAATCCTTCCCTTGTTTGAATTACATGCGAAACCTAATGTGTAACATTTTACTGGTAAATTACGGCATTAAATATGTACATACGCTGATTAGGCGACCAATCGAAACTCTGGATCTCTCGGCCGGTATTAGTATCTTAACAGACATTTTGGTACTAATTTCACAGAGTTTACCATTTGCTGCAAGAATTTCAGCAACCCGTACACAGAGGAGAAAAATATGTTTCTCCGTTGTTCATTAGCTCCTTGTTTGGTATCAAAGAGATGTAATTGAAATCGTAATATCCTGAGAATCGATTACTCTTCACTGACCATCGAATTCCACAGTGTTCGCCTTTCTTATCGGTTAAAGCAAATGGCTTCAATACTTCAGTATTGCGGATGAAAAGTATACTGCGTTAGGGGGCATCCGTAAATTACGTGAGGTGTTTTTCCGGATTTCTGGATCCTCCCCCCTTTTCTGGTGAGATCTGGTCCGTGAGACACCCCCCCCCCCCTAGAAATCACCCTCGCAACTTTTTGAACCCTTTTTTTTCCCAAAACCTCACGTGAGATTTCCGTTGACCCCCCTTCCCCTTGGTGAGATTTCGCCGGATCCCCCCCCCCATTTCACCTCACGTAATTTATGGACGCCCCCTTATCATGGCAAGCATTTACCTTGTCTGATGTTTGAAATCGGTTTAGAAATTCCACCTTGGATTGTAAGTATTACTTAGACCTTTTTCTCGAATCGCTTAAGTTTGCTGCTAGCAGTGAAACCAATTATGTCCTATTAATTCTGTGGCCGTTCCATATCCGTGAGGCGACCTTGAGTGGACGGCCAGAGAGCAGTTGGTACCCGCGGCAGTGGACGATTACCAGCAGGTAGGAGGACCACGCCCGACATGCTCACTGCACGCGACCATCAGACTGGACTCCTCTCGCACGATCAGCAATCCTGGTCCATCGTCTCCCACCATGATTTACAACGTTCATCTCGAATTCCACTCTCTCCACGAAATTTGTTGTTCGGCATGTTTTTTTATTATTATTATTAATTATTCAATTTCTTCTGTTGTGTCTTCTGCTTGCACGAGTATTCTTCAACGGTTTCTCTCGGAAGTTACATACAAAACATCCTGAGCACATGTTTTGTGTGGTCGGAATAAGCTGTTTGTAAAGATATTCAACTAATATTTACCTGCAGAAGTAACAACAGAAGAACTAGTAAAATGGTACTCCCTAGCGAAAAATCTAATGGAGAAGGTGAATTTCAATAACGATTTTACAAATCACATTGGAACATCATACACAAAATATTCGTTGTAGTTATTAAATACAAGAGGGACTTTTCATAAATCGTAAGAACAGATTATATTGACCGTGCTCAGGTATTCGAAGAAACTACAATAATCTAGCAGTCACGATCACTGACCGTTTAGATCTGTTAAGAAATCTCTCGATTATTACAAAAGAAAGCAACCTCTGTCGGATCCTGTTCTTAAATTAGATTTTCTATAAACTCAAATACTTGTTAGGTGCTAAATCCAGCGAAATTTTCTGATTTATAAGGAACGTCCTACAAGAATTGTGATAAAATTGGTAAAAGAAGGTCAATCGTTAACTAATATTCTGTTTAATATTGTTACTCAGCCACGTATCAGATGATGAAATAGAATCAACCAAAACATTTGGTATCCGCTCATCACAAAAAATAGCTGTTTGCCAAAAGATTAGTCCATTAGAAATAATTTTTAAATAAAACATCGAAGAAATTACCAGTCATAATTAGGGATATCATCTCAAGAAATATAATAGGAACCAACTTTCAATTGAAAGAGCGGCACCATAGTATCTTGCAAAATACTGATGATGGGAAGTACTGGAGCAATATAGCTCCGGAGACTGTAACCTATGATTTCGCTAAAGGAAACTTGGAATATAGTTCAAGAGCACTAATTACCATGAAATGGAACTGTCTGTGAGCACCAATAACCGTAAAAATTAAATTTAACCTGCTGTAGTTAAATACCAGACGATTTATCAGTAAATTTACAAATAATTCAAATTGTATTTCCTATGTTTTATTTGAATTCCGGTCAGTTTTTAGAGTGGACGAAAACAAAAACAACTCTAATGTAAGTATAAACATAGAATAAATGTTTGAACAAATGTTTGATTTTAAACAAACAATAATACTGTACGAAATTTTCGAGTCATAAATTGGTTATTAGAAATAAATAAATTTAATATAGATTTTAACCAGCATTTGTTTGCAGCTTCGTCTTTATTAAACTTGGTGTGCGGTAGATGTTTGAATTTTCGAGCAGCAATATTAATGGAACTTGTGATTATGTTGAAATGCAGTCTGTACCAGAATGGCAACTGACATTCCATACTGCAGCATAAGGTACGAAGAATCTAGTTTTTAATAAAAATTTAATTTGCTTCCAGGAGTGCCATTACTAATGCCACAGCTAAATGTCACGTTAGTAATTTCCTAGCTACTCACTTATGTTGGTGGCTTCTCTAGCTCTCTGAAATGTTTACATTTTCCGTGTATTTTAACATACTACATCTAATAAGCTGAAGCAATAAATAATATAAGTTATGTAAAAGTGCATGCAAATTAGACAAACCCAAAAAATCAGGAAAAATATTAAAAGGACCAATAATAAAAATCGAAAGTCCGTTATCATGAAAAATCACTGTTTAATCTCATTAATTTTTGCAGAGATAATTGTTTAATGCCACTAATATCTTATAATAGTACAAAATATTTTTTTAAATAATGTTTTTATGAAGTTGGTGTGTTTATCTTTGATGTAGTGTGGAACGCTTTGTTGTAATTATATCAGTTGTCTTCGGTGGTATGTTTTGAGGTTAGGAACAGATTATTTCCTGATCCGACGCCTGGTCACGTAGTCTGTGATAACACACGTCTCACATTTTAAGCTAGATACTAAGCTTTCAAACTGTGAACACACCATCATGCATGACGCCATAACAGATACACCCACAGTGTACAGTTCGTTACAGATTGAGAGACAGTAAAGTATGAGTTAAGTGAATTAATATTGGTGTAAGCTTCAAAATCAACACATCCTCCGGCATATTTTATTTGGTGTAACTTTCAGTAGGAGATAATGACATTTTTCCTGGACTGACGATAGCCAAAACCGGCAGATAACCAGTCTCTGGCCTTCAACTTGACCGTCACTGGTTGTCCTTGCAGCCATGCCACAGCGTGTGACGACTATCCGGTTCCTTGTAAAATATTTATTACCTGAACATATTAGACTGATTTTCCACTGACATACAATTCCATTTTATTCTATTAATATTCATCGAAAATGATCAAAGACAGAAATATATTTGTGGTGTGAAATATACTCAGTAGCCAAGTACACATATTATTATTGTAATCAGAAAGTGCAAGGGTCGTATTGAAACTAAGTAACGCCGCGTACAGTCATCAAGCAAGATGAATCACCAGCGCTTCCAAGGTGTCTATGACTTCTCCACCTTACACGAAAAAATGCAACAAAAAATAAAATATTAGTATCCGAGGATTAACAGCCACATTGTTAATGTTTCTTTTCTTTCAATCTTATTTCCTCTAAAAATATATATTTTCAGTGGACTTATGTCCATGTCGACAACATTTCATTATATTTATTTTCCTATAAAGACATAAGTTTAGTAGAAAAGTTAGTCTGCGTTTCCCTCGATAGTGGAGTGTTCAGATGATGTAAAAAGTGAAAATCATAAGAAATATACATTCGAACATGTAATTCTAATTCACAAGCGAGAAATTTAGCATTGAAAACCAACAGATGGAAGTTTGAAAACACAGCTCTCACAACTGTATAAATTTAAAACAGATGAACTGAGGAAAAGGCCTTGTGGCTAGAAATTAAATGCATTGTATATCTAACGAATACTACCGCCACATTTCAGAACAAAATAGACCTATTTATTTGCAATATACATATTTCAGTTTACGAAAACCAGACAAATCAGTTGATAATAATGCCTTTCTAGCACGCGGTGAATCTAGTTAGATAAAACACTTATCTGTATTAATTACAAAACTAGTCAGTTTCAACAAAAAGTATTATTCACAAAATGGAGGACTTCCCAAGAGATTACCAACGACTAAAACATTGGATAATATTTTATAAAGTTCTTTCAAGGAGAAATATTCAAGAAAATAATCCCCAATAAATATTTTGAGGTTGTCTGCTAATAACGTCATGTTGATGATATAATAAGTGTCATAAAAGAACCACTAGGACGCATAAATGAATTACACCAGGACATAAACACATTACGCAGAAACTTCAATTTCACATTAGAAATAGAACAAAGCAGTGAATTAATTAAACGAATGTGAGCTTTTGCGAAGCCTGAGCCAGGCTTCGCAACGTGGCCGTACATTGACGCGCTACCTCGGTGGAAAGCCCTAGAAGATTTTACACAGTGAATTAATTTTTTCACATCAAATCGCATCAAAAAGCCCAAACTGATACATTTTCCAGATATACAAAAGACACAGACAACATACCAGATAGTAAACTCTTCATTAAACTACGCGCACAATCTGAAACAGGCTGTCAAACTAGACTTAAACAGCTCTGCCCTATGAGTGACTTGAACCGGCGACCCTCAACTCGTTAAGCCAGCAGGAACGGCACTTGGTCCCCTCACAGCTGCGATATCGGTTTACGGAACGCGCTGCACAAATTGTGAAGCAGGAAATTTCAAGTCATGGCACATTGAATCCTGCGCTTCTAATAACGTAAACTGTCGGTAATAAATTAGAAGCGGGCGGCTATTGCGTCATACAGGGATACTGCGTGCATGCAAATGTACAGTTTCGCAGCACTTCGTTACCCAACACAATACCATAATTTACTTTAGCAAATAATTTGCCCCGAAAGCCTTCTGGCTAGCACGTTCAAACGTCACGTAGGATACATCAGATGCTTCTTTTTGCAATATTTTCTGTGGATATTATCACGTTTCGCGGCTGGGAACCTAACTACTAAGTTCTTTGCCAGAAAGATAATTACGAAGAAATAAAACATAAAGCTTTGTATCCGGAATCCTGACTAACCTACTGCCAGACACAGTGAAAGATTTGACACAAGATTATTATTATTTTCCCTGTTAAATGCGGGGTATAGAAAATAAATCAGAGTAGAATTTCATCCTTCGAATTTTTCTTTATGTTCATTTTTTCATGTGTGACTGATATAGTACGTCAAGTGTATGTAACCTTTACCTGTGATCGAACTAATAATATTAGTTTGTAGAATAACCTACTAGTGCGGCTGTGAGCTTTAAGCCGCCACCACAGAATACGGTCCCACGTTCAAACCCTGGCTGCGGCATACTCGCCGGCGTGTTTTCCCTAATCACCAGGCAAGCTCAGTCTCATAGAGTACAAGCTTATTATACAAAGCACAAGCGATACATTTCACAAACAGATAGTGACTCTTCATCAAATAAGCCGTAAATTCAACAAACAGTCTGATTGGAGAATGCAGTACTACTAATCTTTGACTTGTGAGCTATCTTCATTGAGCAGTGGATGAACAGTGCAATTGGAGCATAAAATTTAAAGACTTTCACTGAAATAAAGGAGAACAACAACCAATGGAAAGTATACGTGTAAGCCAGTTATTCTATCAGTAGGTAGTGTTGGAAACAAGAGCAACAAAGATCGCCACACAGAAGTAAATCAAGAGGATAGTAATATTTTTTGTATGCGAGAAATCTGCGAATAATATATGACAATCGAAGAAGAAAGTTGTCAAGTACTTGCTCATGTTATTACGCACAATATACCACTTGATCTTCCAACTTGAACCAATATGAAAGAATGTTTACTCAATTTAATGAAAGTTACGAGGCGCCCTTCCGGTTCATACTTTTTTGCTTGACAATTTTTATTTCTGTATCTAGCATTAAGAACGACCGCCAGACCACAGCAGTGCTGTATTCGATCCTGCCGCCTTTCTTGCCTCGCCGTTACTTAGCTCTGTTTATACAAGCAAGCCAAAACTAAGTGAGCATATTGTTTTGACCTGAGCTAGGAATGAAGAAATAGAAATCACACATAGAAAATGAATCAATATAGCAGTCAGAAAATGTTTACTCTTTAACATTGAAAGATTAATTTTAAACCATATAACGCTACTAGAAGTTTAAGAAGCTGCTCCCGACACAAACAGTAGTTATTATTACTGAACTGTCGGTGACAGCCCTTCTCTCTGTGGTGGTGTTTGGCGTAACATACAATGATCCACAATGATGTGAAGACAACACAGGACGCTGTCGAAACGTTTGTCATCGTTTTATGAAAAAATCCGGTTGCAAACCCGTGAACACTATGCTGCATGCAATGAGTCCTCTAGTCTTCCAGAGAATAACTGTTAGGTCACAATACTTAGCGGTATAAGTACACATTTCACATACAAAAATAATCTTATGATGCAGAACGCAAAGCATTATCTTTCTCTGACAGGTGGAAACACAAATATTCTACCGTTGGGATAAATGCTCTACATCGAACAAAGCTGGTTCTAATTACAGTGGAGCCTCCACCCCTTCCCCACCCTCTTGATTCGCACTAGCTACGTGTGAGACAGGCGGCTGGTTAACTATGCGACAGGTAGATGGTGTCTACGTAGACCACACAGGCTGTACCAAGAGAAAAACAAATAAGATAGATTATGCGGTTCTCAACGCAAAGATATTGATGTTTATGTTACCCGTTGTAATCTTCCTACATCCACCTCTAATAATTATTGCTAATTTATACGTGTCGGACTTATTTTCTGGAGATCGAATGTATTCATTAGAGGATGTTTACCCACTGATCGGAAGTTTAAGAGACAGTAACTATTACAATGAAATAATAAGTGAATTTATGTACCACACAAAACTCAAATTATATTTTGTTCTATTTTCAAACAAATTTGATACAGAAATCGGCACTAGAAACGAGAAAACTGTGGCACGATTGCATTTTAACAAATACTCAGGACTCGTCCAGAAACCAGCAGTTCTAAATCTCAGCCATTTAGCTTAGCATAAAAATCGCACGTAAGCAGTTAAATAAGTTCATATGAATCTTTCAAACTAAAAGTTCTAAACATAAACAATTTATCCTGTCATAATTACTTTCATTCACCTAATCACACATAATGAGAATGAACATTTGTATAGTGGCATAGAGAGAGACAATGGACTTTTATCTTTACAGAGCAGGCTTCCGATGCAGGCAGTAAGGGATCGTGCACGAACTACGTGGCTCAGTCCAGGGGGGAGGGGAGGGGTTGGCTGGAAGGCTACGCTTGGCTTCGTGGGGGGGGGGGGGGGTTCCAAGCCAGGCCACGTAGCTTTCCTTTCATAACATTTTTCACAGTTAAAATGAGGAACAGAACTCACAACAGCATGTGAATATTTATTTCTCTCAGTTAATTATCTCCGTATGTAATTTACAATAGTCTGACAGGAGAAAACTGTACAAAATGTCTTCTAGAATCAAAAGGTAAAAAAGCTACGTGATACGTGGTGGGGGGGGGGGGGGGATAGAGGCAAAAAGCCACGTAGGGCTACGTGTGGGGGAGAAGGGGTTCACAGGGGGCCAAAATCGAGCAACGTGGTTTATGCACGCTCCCTAACAGCTATGGATCAAAACTGAGGGCACTGTTGTGTTCTGAAAGGCTTAATTAATAGATTCCGTTGTATCTTTCTTACGTTGGTGCTACAAACCCTGACTTCGTGAATTTATGTTTCCGTTTGGAACCTGTCGCCTTACGGAAAATTACACAAGATTCCACAGATAATACCCCTCCCACCAAATAACTTTTGCTTTGGTATCGGGACCAGGCGGTTCGCTCCAAGACCACTGGCTGGAAGGGGAATGAATGACTTCCAGGTATCTCCTTCCTTGCACACAATGGCTGACATACAGCAGCACGCTTAAATTCATAGTAAAATATTCCTAATGTCTCATTCACGCTACAACAAACGTTAGATTCTTAATTAATTTCTTATTACTTATTTAATGACACCTAAGTACCCTTAACTTGAAAACTATTACTAGAAAAGAAGACTTAGTAGTATAATTTAAAACCTCTAAGGACCTAACACTAATGATGTATGTGATCACAGTGAATTCAAATGTATTTCTTAAATTGTATTTGACTCGAGCTGCAACATCCAATACTCACCTCTGCCCTGTTATTCGTCTGCTGCCTCAGATTTCGATTTATTCACCCTATGCTAGTGTCTGCGTCGTTAAGTACTGCCTCCCATGCAGTAGGTTAATTTTTAGCGTGACCACATAAACGGCTGCCCTTTACACAATAACCCATTACGTTCGGGAAGTAACATTAGACGACCAATTAAATTAAATAATACGAGCGGGTGCGTACGTTTATAATCGGTAATGATCCTCCTCCCAGCTCATGCGGATAATATAAAGC